>JFFI01002663.1:0-19930 GCA_001563125.1 Colletotrichum salicis
CCCGCCTCGAGACCGAATTGGACTTCCAATCCGACACAGGCTTACGAAGCAAATATCAAAGATGAAATCCAAACCTGCATGAATTTTTTCCACGCTTGAGGTCAAATATCCAGTGTCTGTGAATTCCAATTCGGGTTTCCCGTGTCTCATAAACTGCGGACTCGGAATATCTAGTTGGCTGTGTTTATGTTTCGGCCAACGAGAGAGGCGCTACCTCAATCACGACCTCGACTGGTCAACTTGCTACAGCTTTGAAATAGAACTCTGTAGGTTTCATACTACAATGCAATCTTTGAAAAAGGGACTTCTATTAGCTGTAGTTGCTATGCCAGAACTTCGAGTACGAACATCGTGCCATTCATCCGCTACTGGCTCACACTCACCGTCAATGTCTGACGCTTGGATTGAATTTACCGGGCTCCTAGTAGTAAAGATGCCTAGGAACGCTGTATTATGTCCCATCATACCATTACAAAAGAGTTGCAAGTCATGAGAGTGAATAGAGATACCCTAATGTCTCAAAAGAGTGAGAAGTGTTTAGATCTGACCGCTGAAACCAACTCCGGTGCGAATAGCCTTGATTGAGTAACTTTCTCAAAAATAGCTTAAACTTGAGGTTCTGAATGAGGAATCTTTGAGTCCCGTCAACTTGGCGCGGTTTGGGCTTTCTTACTACGCTCCTTCTTTCAATCATGCAGATGAGCACCAGTCTCTCTATGGCATGTTGCTGTCACGCCCTGCACCCAGTGCCTAGACTATGACGTATCGAATTGACAACAAGCATACAAGCACTTCGAATGACCGCCAAACGAAGGTGTCAGACTTTGCACCACAGTTGTCCGTAAGTATAGCTTCTGCAGAGTCTTCGGAAGCCACTTGTAAAGCAATTTACAGCATGAAGTCTGGTACTATCCGGTGGAGAAGACAAACTTCCACAAAGTATCGAGCAATCAAGAGCTTGATTAGGTGCTTGCGCTGAGAGTCACACATGCTTAGAGGAAGCGGAGGACAAACTCCCAACTCGCCTCATCAAGGTTTCGGTAGGGCGGTGCTAATTTCAAAGCTTATTGTTAAGCTTATTTGTCGACTAGGGTGACGAGGTCAGGCTTGTCAATCCAATGTGGAAGCAAGCGCGTGACACGACCCCCGACCATCGATCGGGTGCTGCTTAAGGTTTCAATTTGAAGAAGGCTAGAGAAGAGGGTGTTTCCAGAAGTATTGAATTGATTACGATTCCGAAGACTACCAGGGCGCCATATGGCTGACTCGGCAGCTTGGTATTGAGTACATCTAGATCGACACTATGTGCATAATGTACGACGACCCAGATGACCGGCCCCGGTAATTTGTGCAGATAGGACCTCTACGGGTTGTCTTACCTAAATGCTGCAGCCAGCCAGGGCAACGGATAAAGGCAACTTCTTGTTTCTAGAGTCAGTGGCCGACCAGGAGCAAACCTCTCGATTGAGAGGCTCGGCACCTTCTGGTAGGACAGAATACTGAATCTGAGCTTCTTGAAAAGATAATTGGGTGGTTCTCAGCTCAGAAAGATTGAGCAATTGATTGAGGGATTCTTTGTTCATGTTAAGTTGTTTGATTGTCGTTAGAGTCCCAAAGATTGTAGCTCGGAACTGTTTGTCGTTTCCACTTTCTCTAGTTCTCCTCATCTCATATCTCAACGCGTACAGACATGACGATGCTTCTGCCATGAAGTAATTCGAAAGTTGATCGTCGCGTTATGTTTTCCCTGTTGTTTGCAATTGCTGAACCCCTCCACGCTCAGATACTCTGCCAATCGCGACAACAAGCAGAGCCGGCTTACCGATCAGAAGCTCGTTTAATGTCTTGGCAACACACTGATTCGGGTCCCAAGAGAGCAGGTGCAGCACGGTAAGGCCGACCGTCGAGACATCAGCTCTCAAAAGTCCCCATTATCCCAAACCCCGCAGACAAGGCCAGCCACGCGAGGAAGCGTTGTCGTGCGCCATGGCCACATCCCGGGCGGAAGCCGAGAAGGAGAACAAGATGATCGAAGAAACATCAGATCCAAGAACCGTGTTACTGAGCCACCAAGTCAGAACCCTGGCACGGCAGACGAGCAGGATGGGCAGGTCCTTTATCCAACTGACGCGGTGCTGAGCGACAGTTGGTCCCAACCCGCCACCCCGCGATATGAAAAAGTCTTGGCACCTGCCCTTTGTGGTTACATCGTGGCGTGCGAATATTTGAGCCAAGATGTTGTGACCCGTGTCTTGGCCCTTGGATGCAGTAGCATCGAAAGTGCTTCCATGCCTCTCGCCTTCTCCCAACGGCAAACCACTTGCGGTAACACTCCCCCGTTATTGCATGACCATGGCTGGCAGAACAATCAGCTAGGAGAGCCCGTCTTTGCTGACAGAACTCGCCGGCTTATCAGTTGCATGAATTGGGCTCGCTGATTCGATATGTCTTCACATTCCCCGCCCCAGAACCCATGCAATCGGCAAGGTCCAAATGCATGCCAAGCTTAACCAGAAGCTTGAGCTCTGACTCTCTGAGCGAGACCGCGCAATGTCGCTGTGCAGCGTGCCATTCGACATGGAAAGTAAAGGTGAAAAAAGCAACTCAACATGCGGTGCCTGCATGCTGTGATCATTATAAAGAAGCGGGTGATGCCCCTGAGCGCGTCACCTGGGTTCTGAGAGCTCAACCCGCCTTGTCCTTCTCGCGGTCTCCTTCCTGATCTCATTCACCAGATCACCCGCCAAGATGAAGACCACCTTCCTCTCCGCCACCGCTCTGGCGCTGGCTTCCATCACCTTGGCTACTGATCCTCTCACTGCCGACAAGATTGAGGCTGACATCAAGACCGTTGAGTGAGTCAACCCCGTGCTGCGATCTCCCATGATACATAGCTCCGGCTAACCTATGTTCTAACAGGCTTGAGCGCGTTCTCTGGAATCTGAACAAGATCGCTCGCGATAATGGCGGCACCCGCGCCTTCGGCACTCCGGGCTACAAGGCCTCGGTCGACTTCGTCCTGGAGCGTGCCCAGACTCGTTTCGCCAAGCAGATGGACACCTACCTCCAGCCCTTCAACCACACCTTTGAGCAGACCAACGCCATTTCCGTGACCGGGCCCGACGGCGATGTCATTGTCATCAGCGCCGAGTACAACACCGCTACTCCCCTGCCCGGCGGTATCACGGCTCCTCTCATCGACACCCCCGTCGACGATGAGAATGGTTCCGGATGTCTGCCGGAGGCCTTCGCCGGTATCGATGCTACTGGCAAGCTTGCTTTGATCAAGCGTGGCGTCTGCGCTGTCTCTGACAAGATCAAGAACGCAAAGGCTGTCGGTGCTCTCGGTGTGATCCTGTACAACCAGGTCCCCGGTGACGATATCGTCAAGCCCACTCTCAGTGCTGAGAACATCGGTCTCCTCGTTCCCCTGGGTATCATCACCCTCGAGACTGGTGAGGCATGGAGCGCCCTCCTCACCGCCGGCGAGGAAGTCATCGTCACTCTCATCGTGGACTCCATCTTTGAGGAACGTGAGACCTGGAACGTCATCTCCGAGACCAAGGAGGGTGACCCGAACAAGGTCATCATGCTCGGCGCTCATCTCGACAGTGTTCTCGAGGGCCCTGGCATCAACGACGACGGTTCAGGCACCGCCGCCCTCCTCGAGCTCATGGGTTCCGTCAAGAAGTACAGCGGTTACCCCCACAAGATCCGTTTCGCCTGGTGGGCCGCCGAGGAGGCTGGCCTGGTGGGATCCTACTACTACACCGAGCACCTCAGCTCCGAGGACGCCGACAAGATCAAGTACTACTTCAACTACGACATGATCGGATCGCCCAATCCCATCTACGAGCTCGCCTCCTACAACAACAGTGGTATCGGTCCCCAGCTCCTCGCCGACTACCTTGAGGCCAACGGCAAGGAGACCATCTCCGCCGAGTTTGACGACCGCTCCGACTACGCCGGCTTCGTCGATCTCGGCATCCCCGTCGCGTCCATCTTCACCGGTGAGGGCGAGAACGACCCTTGCTACCACCAGGCCTGTGACACGATTGACAACATCAACTGGGATGCCATCACTGTCAACACCAAGGCTGCTGGTCGCGCTCTTGCTACCCTTGCCAACTCGCTTGAGGGTGTCCCCCCTCGCGCTGATACCACCCCCATCCTTCGTGGCCGCGCTGGCGTTCTCCAGCAGATGCGTCGCTGGAAGGTTCTGGCTGAGCACACCAGCCATGGCAAGACGTGCTCTCACAACGATGAGAAGAAGATCTACTAGAGACTTTCGAAACGAATCCTGGACATGTTGAGTCAGGTGCTGAGGTGTCGCGGGGCTAATGTAGCCTCATCAATTTGGTTGAGAGTTAGCTTACGAGTAATGAAGATAATGTCTACTGTGCCTTATGTTGATGTGAAGAGAACTAAACTGTTCAAAAGACGCCCATGCCCTGGAAGCATAGATGCCCAGAGACCGAGAATGAGGGAACGGCCGGATACCGTTGTAGTGGGGCCGATCGGTACCGGAGGAGTTGAGGGCTCGGCGTCGCCCACCGCGGATTAGCGCCTCGGCAACTGGAAATTAGAGCTGGAAGCACGACCCACGCCGCAAATTTCTGCTGATTGGTGCTGGCTGAGCCCCAACAGAAAGGGGTATCCCCAATACGCGTGTTGTGTTTGCTCTTCTCATGCCACCGCGTCACATCGAGTGGAAGCCGGCGTTTCAATCTTCGTTCTGAAGCCAGCTAGAGTCTAGAGGCAGATAAGCTTCGTTAAGCCGTGTCAGTCACAAGTCCAGACAACAACCATGGCTCCAAAGAAGCACAACTATGAGTTCGGAGGCCCGTAAGTTCCACGCTAAAGGCCTACTTCACACACTCATTCGCTGACTTTGATGCCCACTCAGTCCCGGCGCCTTTGCCATTGTGTTTGGACTTCCCGCCCTCTTGTGGACCTTCTTCTTCGTCTGTAATGACAAGACCGGGTGTCCCGCCCCGTCTACTTTGAGCCCTCGCACTCTGAGCTTGGAGAAGCTCAAGCTCGAGACGCCATGGCCCGCCGATGGAATCTGGGGCTTATGTAGCTGGGAAGCTGTCGGCTGGTCGTTGGCCTATTACTTCGTGAGCCTGGTCCTCTACCGCGTCCTTCCTGCTCAGGAGATGCTCGGCACCAAGTTGGTTCAGTCCGGTCGTCCATTGAAGTACCGTTTCAATTGTAAGCTTTCTCTCTTCGAAGATTCGATGATTTCATCTAACCCATTGACAGCTTTCCACGCTACAGTCTTCCAGCTCGCTGGCCTGGCCATCGGCACCTACCTCCAGGGCGCCGACTTCGTCGTCTGGACCTACATTTCAGACAACTATCTCCAGCTCCTAACCGCCAACACCATCCTCGCCTACATCATCACCGTCTACGTCTACGTCGCCAGCTTCAGCGTGAAACCCGGCAACCCAGATCTTCGCGAGCTGGCCGTCGGCGGAAACACCGGCAGCCTCATCTACGACATATACATCGGCCGCGAACTGAACCCCCGCATCACCCTCCCCTTCTTCGGCGAAATCGACCTCAAAGCATGGCTGGAGATGCGTCCCGGCCTGACCGGCTGGGTCATCCTCAACCTCGCCTTCTGCGCGAAGCAGTACCGCACGTACGGCTACCTCTCCGACAGTATCCTCCTCACGACCGCCGTGCAGGGATACTACGTCCTCGAGGGCCAGTTCATGGAAGCCGGCCTGCTCACCATGATGGACATTACCACCGACGGCCTGGGCTTCATGCTGACTTTTGGCGATATCGTCTGGGTGCCCTTCCTCTACTCCACCCAGACTCGCTATCTCTCCGTCTACCCCGTTCACCTGGGCTGGGCCGGCGTCGCCAGCATCTTTGCCGTGTTCGCGACGGGCCTGTACATCTTCCGCTCGGCGAATAACCAGAAGAAGGTCTTCCGCACGCAGCCGGACCACCCGAGCGTCAAGGATATGCCGTTCATCCAGACGAAGCGCGGTACTAGGCTGCTTACCGGTGGATGGTGGGGTAGGTCCCGCCATATCAACTACTTTGGCGACTGGCTTCAGGCCTCGCCGTTCAGCTTGCCGACTGCGGTTTCTGGCTACCAGATTCTCACTGCTGGCAGCGCCGTGTCTGGCGCTATTACGATGCTTGATGGGCGAGAAGTCGTTCAGGGCGCTGCTCGTGGCTGGGGTATGATTTTCACGTACTTTTACGTGCTGTACTTTGCTATTCTGCTTATTCATCGTGAAGGGCGGGACGATGTTGCTTGCTCGGAGAAGTACGGGGAAGACTGGGAGAAGTATAAGAAGATTGTCAGATGGAAGATTCTGCCGGGCGTCTTCTAGGGGAGTCAGGAGTGTGCGTGATCATCAAGTCCACCAACCGGTGTGGATGCCATCAACCAAGTCGGAGCTGAATTGTGGATTTGAATTGTACTTCTTATATGCTTATGTAGCACCGTATTCGAGCAGCATAGCCTCGATTTGGCCCGTGGGCTTCTTGATGTTTCCTCCGCGGATAGTGACAACTGCATCAACATATTCTCCACAGCAGGATAAAGCGTCTAAACAAGGCTTTTGGGCCTCATATCGACATATTTGGAGTGGTGTCATGCCACTAAGATAATCGCACGCACGTAGCATGGTGTGCTCTGGGCGATTCACCACAGCTGGGCTGTCTCCAGCGTTCGATCTTTTGCGCCACTCTCGAGCAGAATCTTCACCCCTTCCCGGTCCAAACAAGCTACGGCAATCTGTAGTGGAGTGACTACAAATTCCGGTGCATCTGCTTTTGCATCCAGGCGTAGCAGTTCCTTAATTATGCACACCTCATCGCAGATTTCGACCTCTTCTATGGCGACTTCCTCGTGACAGTGCGATGCAATAGAGTCTAGAAGAAGATAGCGACAGTCGATAGCTTCATGCCAATTCTTCAGGGGGTGTTGAAATGCTCTAGGGGCATCCTTCCTGGTGGCCGTAAGATATCTGATGAGTGGAAGAGGGAAATGTTGTGCATCGCCGCTCCTGAGACAATGTATACTTAGGCGGACTGGGGTCTGCAAGATGTTCTCTGCACTGCCTTCTTTGCACAACATCAAGTCAGTTAGTTTGTAAGCTCGCACATGCAATAGGGCAAGCGGAATGCGAGCTTCAAATGCTAATGGTGCATTGAATGTAGTTTTCAAGCACCAATCAACATATATAGACTCGAGCACATAATGATGCAAAAGATCTTCCCAGTCGTTGTCTTCTGACTGAATTAAATGCCGAAATGTATCCAATGGGTGAGTTCTTGAGTGATGCGGAGTTATTAGCATGGTGGCGATTGCCTCGTTCTCTAGAAGAAAGTCTTCACAGTCCCAGATCGTTTTCATGACTGCGAAGATGCAATACATTCCATAGTCTATGTCCCATGTGGGGGTCAGAGACGGGCGGTCGCTCTCAAGAGTCTTCACTTCGCCAATCTTGTACTGAAATGCTTCTGAGAAAGTAAAGGTCGCTCGTCCGCATAAGGCCCTAGGCTTGTCGAGGCGAAAACAGCATTTCGGGCTAAAGTTTGTCGATAATGCCAAGTATTCCATGACGGTATAATGCGACAATGAAACGCATCTGCCATAGGGCCCGTTTTCCGAGACAGTCATGAGATAACCGCATAAGTCGCGAAGGAATTCGAGATCGTAGCGGTAATCTCGTATGCACGAATTCTGCCGGTTTAAATCCCCTTTGATGACCCCAAGTAGTACTTTTTCTTCTGTCTCTTCAGTTTCAACGACTTTGTTGTTGAAGCAGACCCAATCAAGAGCTGAAACCACAACTTGTAGATCTTCTTCAGGTATGGCTTCGAAAATTCTGTGGTACGCTTCGTCGAGGGTTTTTGGTAGGTTTCTTACTTCGTTCAGGATGGCTGCCTTGCTCCCTCTGATTCGTTGTAAGGCATCTAGTTGGCACACAATCCAACGAAACCTGCGGATCGCATTGGTTAGTCTTGAACAGACGAAAGAGCCATTTTGAGGGGTTTGCTCACATTCCTTTCGCGCCAACACACAAGGCTTCTAGAGCCTCTTTGCGTACATCTTCTGTCCAGTCCTTCAGCTTGTCGTTGGCGGCAAGTCGAGATTCAGTACACAGCCGTATATCAGCATCGAGATACTCATTCCGCATGGCAACGTCCGTCGAAATCTCTTCCATGACTTTTTCGATATCCAGATATTCGCGACTAGTTACCAAAAGACGGATGTTTAAGAATCTAAAATCGGTGGCCAGATCTCGTAGGACTTTGAGAAGCTCTTCCCGAGGACTGCTTTCATCGACGGCATCAATTGTGATGCAAACACTGCTAAAGTAGCGCGAGGCAGCCTCAAGAGCAGTGAGTAGGTCGCTGAGGCTGGGATCCCCGCCATCCTTGAACATTTTCCAGAGATGGTCAGGGACCTGATCTGCCTTCCTGCACATACGCTCAAGGACCCATCGTAGAAATGGGGCTGACTCGTCCTGGTTGTGCCCGAAGTAACAGTAATAGTGAATTTCAATCGACACAGAGTCATCGGACGTAGACTCTCGGCAGCTCTCTTCAATCTTCCCAGCAAGTTGCGAAGCTAAGATAGTTTTGCCTGCTCCAGGGATACCATGAATCCACAGACATCGTATATCCCCTTGACTGAACTGAACCCACTCTGGAGTGCGTAACATCCATTCGCATGTCCCAGGTTCGTAATTTGCGCAAGCTCGGTGGTGACTTGACGAAGGGTCAGTATGTCTAAGCCACTTATATACCTCGTTCCGTTGGTTTTCTAAACCATGTCATGATCAATATGGTAATAGTGGGCATCGCTCAAGAAGTCGAGCGAAACATACCAGTCAGAACTTGTTGGTAGCGTGAAGTTCCCTCGCGTATGAGCTTGATGTCATGACTGGTTAAAGTGAAGTCTTTAGAATTTTTGTAAGCCACCTATGTCGGATTGGAAGTCCAATTCGACCTCGAGGCGGGGCAGCGCAGGGGGTAACTACGACCCCTGAATAGATTCCGACTTCCCACCTAACCTGCGGTTGGAACCTCCCTTTTACATACCACGTAGAATCAGTTAATACAGAGAATTGACCCTTCGTTACCCCCGAATCAGTCAAAAAGAAATTGACCCTTCGCCACTCCGGATCCATTGGTTCGAACCGATCGCCTGTGATAGAGGTGATACCAACAACCTATGAATCTCTTGTGAGACACGGCATTTTCACTTACCTGGAAGTTGCGGTTAAGGTGAGACTGATAGTATTTTTGCACCGTGCAATATCTTGGAGCAACCTCCTGGCCTTCGTTTCTTTCAACAGCCATGCCAAGTTTCTCGAAGTGGCTTGCACTTTTCTTCTTTTCGAATGAGGGGTCCCTTGAGCTTGATTCTGATCGGAGGCGATCAACTTCTCCAGCTTTTCGATGGCGCGATGACATTCTCCGATAGGTCCTGCATCTCCGTCTAAAGCTTTTCGCAAAGCCGAGTCTGGCTCTTCAAATTTGAGGAGAAACTCAACATTTTGCAAGACTGCTCCTACTGACGAGGTTTCGACGAGGATCGTGCGTAGGCCTGATGGTGCATCCCGGACGTTCTCGATGCATGCTTGCAGATCGAAACCACTCTATCCGCGATGTGAATTGTTGCGAAGACGCTCGCTACGAGGCCGAAGACTTCTGCCATCTCTCAGCCTTTGTCACGACTCACGGGCGACAGCAGTGCTCAAGCGATCAATGTCGGCGGCGATTTGTAGACTGGAGAGAATGAGAGCGACGACAATGCGATCATACGGTGGGTGGGTAGGTCTCGTCTTACGATTCCCATGGCCCTCGAAAGCAATTGGCAGAATGCTTTGAAGTGTGCCCAAGGCAAGCTGTGCCGCAATAGACAACTCCAGTCCAATCATTCGGTCTCGACTGATAGTGCGACTCAAAATGAACCCATAAGGTGTGGAAGCTCGCATATAATAAGGTCGGTTTCTTCCGCGGCCGAGGAAAAGGCACGTGACCTCCTTAAAACGGATTAATCTACGGGTTGGCGATCTCTGCAGGCGGTTCCTTCCATCATTGACAACATTTCCGAGCTTGCTATCGATGCTGCATCATCACAAGGCCCAATAACGCCTCGAGTCATGTTGACCAATCGCATGTTGTCGCTGTATGAGGAATTGCATGAAGCGGGATATTCTGTAAAAGGGCGTCTATTTCTATCAGGTATCGAAACATGCAAGTAACGCTAATCGCTCACAAATTGCTGGAAATTCTCGTCATGAAGTTGATCATCAGTTCATCCTCCTCCGGGATCAAGCCAAACTTGTCTGCACTCCTCCCATTCTGGAACCCCTCATCGGGGCTCGCCCAGCTGTAGCCCTTCCACACGCCCAACTCGGGCCACATCTTCTGCTCGACGAGAGCCTTGAGCTTCTCATACCGTGCAGAGGCCTCGCCGCCAGCAGCAAGACCCTGAAGCACGAGCTTCCACGACTCGACGGTCTGTTCGAGCTCCGCGATGCTGGTGACGCCCATGACGCTGCCTCCGACGCGCACGTCACCGCTCTGGCCCGGCAGCTGCACGCCAAGACCAGCTGCGGCGCCGACGCGGGCGTACTCCTCCATCGACCAGTGAAGAGCCACAGTCTCTAAGCGCTCACCGGCTTCGCTGGCGATGGTCGAGAGCTCCTTGCACGCCGAGCGCAGGTCATCCGGCGCGGGGTGCCATGATGCGATAACGCCGGCCTTGCCCTCCGCCGTCTCCGTGCGGGCGGGGACGCCCGTGGATGTGAGGAGACCCATGCCGAGCATGCTGGCGTTCAACACGACCTGTACGCCGGCATTGCGGAAGCGCCGCAGCGGGCTCTGCTCGTCGGTGTGATTGGGTCCAGCGACAACCTCAGCGAGACCGAGTGTAGGGTTCTGAATGGTGAAGTGCCCGTAGCTCAAGATAGCATCGAGCGCCTCACCCGTCTCGGCGAGGATCATCTCAGCGAGACTGCAGAGGACGTGGACGGGGAAACCACTGATACCGACATAGCGGATCTTGCCCTCATCGCGAAGCTGCCTTAACGTCTGCACGGCTGCGAGGACTTCTGCGGGGGAGACGAACTCGACGTCGTGCATGTACACGAGGTCGAGGTACGGCGTGTTGAGGCGGCTGAGGGAGCGGAGGACAGAGTAGCGCACGTACGCCGGCGAATAGTCAAACTCGTTGCCGGCGATGCGGCCTGCCTTTGTGACCAGCACGTAGGACTCTCTGGGGATGTTGGTGGCTGCTGTGTGGGCGGCCAAGGCGTCGCCGAGGAGGACCTCTGAGGGGCCGTAGTACGGCGATGTGTCGAAGCCGTTGACGCCGAGCTCTAGTGCCCTTGAGACGATTTGCCTGTACGGCATCTGCAGCGGGTCCTTTACATGCTGGGTGTTGAATGTTGCTGTGCCCAGGAAGAGAGGTGGCAGGACGGAGGCGATGGAAGGCCGGGAGGCCGGGTTGAGGCTTATTGTGGTAGCCATGACTCCTGGACACTGGAAGAAGATGATATGAGAATGAGATGAGAGCTAGTGAGAATGGTTCGATATGCTCAGGGTGTAAAAGTCGGGAAGATGGGGCGGGAAAGAAGAGGGACTTGTCAGGAAACTGTCTAGCCTTAAGACGGGTGAGTGAGAAGAAAGGGCTGAGAGGGTCACAACAGGATCGGTCCAGAAGTCTGGTCTAAAAGGCCCGCATGGGGGCCTCGCCGCTTGCCAGGCTCCTGGACTAGGAACAATTCGTTATTAACCATAACTGATATGTGGGCATGGGAGACCGCTCTCCGTCCGCTTCTATTAGCGTACCCAGAATCCGCGAGCTCGGATTCTTCCAGGGCTAAGCCTAAGCCGCGTCCGCTCAAAGGGTGCTCGACTCAGTACCGATACATAGGGTAAGGTGTTAGAGTATCAACTCGTCAATACTTACGAAGCTGTGTTGCGTGGTGGAGTTTATGCGCGGTCCATCTTGGGCCAAGCCCTTTGGCGCAGGCTATTTTGCCAAGTGAATTGGACCGATTGTACGTGTCACCTCGTCTCAACTTGCCACAACTTGATAGATGGAGTGACAGTAGAACGACAGGTTGGGCAAAGCCGCAAAGGGAGAGAGAAGAGAGATCATGGATGGGAGACCCCCAAATGCAAGAATCCTTGCCAACTGCAATTTTTCTCCTACCGGGCCTCGCCGGCCGGCATAAGTGTGGCGGAACCCCCAGCATCCATGTTCATCTGAGACTTCCCGTTTCAAGTCACCCTCCTTGACTCGTCATCCACAAACAGATCCCCCCGATCCCTGGCGCCAGTCGTACGGTCTGGTTGCAGACCGCACCAGAAAGCTGCTGCACAGAAACCCAGAAGATGCGGTGTGCTCCATTGCGGACGCTAAACTTGTTTTGTCATATAAACCGTCATTAGCCTCAAAATTTCCAAAACACTCGGCTTTCAGGGTGCGTTGTTCAATTCACTCTCGGGTTTTCCCTCATAATCTTTGCCATCAAGAGTGGCGGGCGGCACTTAACAAAAGGACCCTCAACCTTGGATCATCATCAGGGTCGTCTTTAAGCTCGACTTTGCTTCTTCCGAGCCCGGTGTAATAGTTATTAATTATCATCGTCGCAGAGAGCAGGCTCCGACACTCACAATGGCCGCCGTTGCGTCCCTGGATCCTCACATTCGCGGCATCATCGATGATGCCGCCGCCGATGGCATCCCGTTCCGGGCCAAATCGGCTCACTTCCACACCACGTGGGCGCGCACCTTTTCATCGCTGCCTGAGCTCTTCATTCAGCCTCAGTCGCAGCAAGAGGTCGAGAAGGCAGTGAAGCTCGCGCGCCGTTGCAGGCGGCGCATCACCACGGTAGGCCATGCACACTCGCCTTCGGACCTGACGTGCACGAGTAACTGGCTGGTGAACCTCGATGGATTCAAGAAGGTGTTATCTGTCGATAGTAAGCACAGACCCTCACGTCACATTTCACTCACTCACTCACTCACTCATCCGCGTAATCTCATGAGAACTATGCTAACGCAACCCGACAGAGGAGACTGGGCTCGTTGTCATGCAAGCCGGCATCAGGCTGTGGCAACTCACTGAGGAGCTGAACAAGCACGGCCTCTCATTCCCCGTGCTGGGCAGCGTCAACGAGCAGAGCATCGCCGGTGTCATCAGCACAGGAACCCGCGGCAGCACCCTGAAATACGGTCTGCTCTCGGAGGCCATTTCCTCACTCAAGATCGTCCTCGCCAACGGCGAGACAGTCTCATGCTCGCCGGATGACAATCCGGACCTCTTCCGCGGCGCCACACTGTCGCTCGGCGCCCTCGGCATCATCACCGAGGTCAGCTTCCGCGCCGTGCCGGCCTTCAGCTTGCACTGGCAGCAGACGATCCAGGCCGACTACAAGATGCTTGACTCCTGGAAGCAGGACAACAAGCTGTGGACCCAGTCCGACTTTGTCCGGGTATGGTGGCTGCCTTATACCAGAAGAGCTGTGGTCTGGAGGGCAGACATCGTCACAAAGGAAGATCTCGAGTCCGGAAAGGAGAAGAACCGAGATCCGCCAGTCGGCTACTACGATGGAGCCCTCGGTTATCACATATACCACAACCTCCTTTACCTATCGCGTTACATCCCTCGCATCCTGCCCTGGGTTGAATGGTAAGCTGAAGCACCCCCTCCCTTGATACACCTCATCCGACGTCGTCGACGGACTCAACGGACTAACTGACGTCCTACAGGTTCGTGTTCGGCATGCAATACGGCTTCAGTGATGGCTACACCTCATCCGCCATCCAGCCCATGGATAAGGCCCTGTGGATGAACTGCCTTTACAGCCAATTCGTCAACGAGTGGGCCATCCCGCTCCACCGCGGGCCCGAGGCCCTGATGCGTCTCGGATCCTGGCTCAACAAGCTCAAGCCGGGCGACCCCGACTACGTCGACCACGGCATCCCCTACTCCGCCGAGGGCCTCTACGTGCACTCTCCCGTCGAGGTCCGCGTCTGCGACGCCACCGTCCACACCAGCGCTGAGCAGCGCAACAGGCCCTTCCTCGACAGCACCGTCAAGGACGGTCCCACGCTCAACCTCAACGCGACCATGTACCGTCCCTACGACCTCGACCCTCCCGGCCTGAAGCGCTGGATGCAGGGCTTCGAGTGGTTGATGCGTGACCTCGGTGGCAAGCCGCACTGGGCCAAGAACTTCAACGTCAAGAACGAGGAGTTTGCTGAGTGGTACGGTGATGACATGACCCAGTGGCGTCGCGTCCGTGATGAGGTTGACCCCGACGGACTGTTCGTCGGACCGTGGCACCGGCAGTTCGTGCTGGATCCCAACAGCGCTCCTCTCAAGTTTGAGGAGTTTGAGAAGACGAGGCATGATGCTGGCCGGGGTGTCACCGTATACGGCACTCGTCTGGAGATCGAAGATGCTGATGCTGATGTCAAGGCATGAGCTACCCTATCTTAGTTAGTATCTGTAGTGTCTGACTGTGTAAATTCCGGGCCCGGTGAATGGCGTGGGCTGTGGAAAACTGGTATCTGGATTTTTCATAGCATCGATTTACTTCCTACAACACAACCACATAGATTTCAAGCGAGACAATTTCCATCCACTGCCCAGGCTGCCCGGAAGCATTTTACATCCAAAGTAAGATTGTAAACAGTTCTTATTCCCACTATTCGAATACGACGAAACGCGTAAATCATTGCCTCTTCCATTGCTGCCTCCCTTCCCAGCCAACAAATCTTTCTGGTCCCTGACATTTGGAGCTTTCTCCTTTCTTGCGCGGTCGATAACCCACCCCCCATCCACCCCCATGGGCATGCAGACGAGGGTAGGATGGGGGGGGGGGTTCTTCTCCGTTGGTGCATCCGTCAAGATGCTACTTAGTCTGTGGTGTAGAGTAATGAAAGTCCGAAAATGCCAGATACGTGTAAAGGCAGCACTTTCCGCCGTAATGGTAGGTAAACCCCACACTTGACCCCTCCCCTGTGTGATGCTCAGATCGTCGCCCTTTAATCTTGCTAAGCAAGAAAGGCAAGGTACGGGTCCGTGTTCTCCTTGAGCGAGATCACCCAGTTCTGGGCACCCAGACCAGACTCCCAGTTCTAGAATTTCTTTGGGAAGGACAACGAAGTTAAGGAATTCTGGAAACCCCTAAATCACATCATAATTATTTTTTTTGCTCGGTCTTTTCAAGGGGTGGGCGGCAGGGCATGGTTCAAGTTTGGTTCGTCGGCCGCGGGACGCGGCGGGTGAGCGGCAATCAGCAAGTTTGATCTTCGCACAGAATTCAATGCCGCTCGTACGTTCGTCTCCTTCGCCGGTCGGCCAGGACGAGCGCAGAATTTTGTTCTTTGTATCGACGTTGTCGTAAGGCTGCAGGCTCAATGTCGCATTGCGTCGCGATTGTGGATTCAAACTGCACTGTTGTGTTGCGCAATCGCGCATTATCTGAAGACCCCTTCGTCTTAGTTGGCAGGCTGGCTGCAGCAAGGGAACGCACCAACAGTTTAGTGCTCACGACTCACGAGTGCCCTATATCCTAAGTATCATCGGGACGTTGGCGAGGGACTCGGATCGCTGATACCGAATTAGTTACTGCCAATGCTGCCTGTATTGATAGATTGTCAATTTCATCCTTGTTTGATGGTCCTAAGCGCAGTGTATGAGAGAGAAAACAATATGAACATTCACTTGGGTTATATTAGTCGGAGAAATAAACGAAAAACTCAAAATGATTGAAAATCCAATCTTGCATGAAGATCCGGCCGGTGTTTGCCGGAGCCTCACATTTTTGTGCACACGCACTGGCAGGTCTAGACACCTTTGGAGTCTGGGATATCTACAATGTAGGGGCTCGTCGCAGCACCATGTCCCGTTCTGCACCCGGCTGGATATCCGATAGTGATATGGAAAGAAAGCGGCGAATCCGTTCGTCAAGAATGATGCAATCCCTTCCCCTACGTTGCCGATAACAAACAGATTGCGGGGGGTTGAATCCAGTCTGTCAAGTCTCTTCCCGAACGAGCGCGCGGCAAGCTCGAGCCACAGCCGGTGGGTAGGCCCTTGGACTGGGAACATGACCTTTCAATTTGTTGTCCACAACATCCGCGATCTGAAGGGGGTGTCCTTGCTTGCTTGCGAGTTGTGAAACCTATTGCGTGAAACTGGCAACTGGGCCGCCTTTTGCCCAATGCCCAGTATCACATAATCATGCAGTTTGCGAGCCGCGGTGCAAGGTGAGAGAGTCAGAGAGGGCCATTGGCAGTGGCTTTTGGCTGTTCACCGCCGCGGCGCCGCGCCGCTGGCTGGCTGGCTGTGTTCCGTTCCCGCAAGCGCGCCCACTTCCCGACTCTCTGGATTCGCCGAAGGGCTGAGCGCAAATCAAGGAAGAAATTTCCTACCAGAGTAGCACTAAGCCGCGTCAATCCCATTATATTTAAGGTTCTATGGTTAAGGAAGCCACGTCAGATGAACCTCGACGATTGCTTTTTACTACGTCGAGTCCCATAGTGGCGGGCAATGACGTGGTTGTGGACGGCAATCAATGTAGCTTGCGCAAAATAGGGGCTCAACAAGCAAATACTGCAATGTTCAATGTGACGGTAAACACTTGAACCATCAACCAAGCTAACCTACCCTCCACCGGCCCGCGGGAGGCGCGTCTTTCCTTATTTGCATTCGCAATTAATTCAAACAGAGTTTGGCGAGAAGCAGCTGGCATCTGCATGCGCTAGACTATTAACGGCCGATAACATATTGATTTCTGTACGGATAGGACGGGGCGGCCATCTGGGACGGTCCTGGAGACGGCCAGACTGGAGACTGGAGTTTTGGAGTTTGGGGGACAAGAGTCGAAAACGGACGGAGTCGACCCGTTGCCCCGGAATTGAGAGGCAAGACAATACTCCACCACCCATCTCGGTAGTTGAGAGTGGTCAAGACTTTCAGACATGCTTGACATGGAAAAGAAGGAATAAGGAAGGAGGATTCAGGAAGATGCAACAACCAGGCTTTGCTGCTGTCAGCACACTTCAGGCAGGGTACGGCCGACCTAGCCATGTTGGGGAAGACGAGGACCTCTCGGTGGAGCGTGAATGTATGCAGAGAACTCAAAGTTGCATACTGCTGCAGCTTCATCGGTGGAGAGAGAAAGGAGCCCGGGCCATCGATAACGTTCCGCAACCGTCCCGTCAGGACATCATTGGGCCTCTGCATATGCTGGGTCTTACACAGGTGCAGAGCCTTCTCTCCAGTTTTTCTGAATCCCCGTTTTGGATCTTGGTGCCAGTTTGGAGGGAGGGGATGCCGTGAGACTGAGAGTTGAGACTGAGGCTCTTCTCACGGCCGGTGAGGACGACGGCCAACAACTGCCGATGATTTTCGCACGGGTTTCATAGTTGGGTCGGCAAGTCGCGCGATAACAAGCACCCGTTCTTCATGAGTCCGGAAAAGCCGTGACGGGCGCCGTCCGAACCAAAACCCCAGCCCCAATCAGTTACCTTAGTAGCCAGCCTGTCAACCCCATCGTCCTGTCTGCAATAGCTGCCATGTTGGGTGACATGCGACAGACGTTTTGAGACGAGGTGAAATGGACGCGGCTTTTCGCGCTTGTCCGATCTTTTTCCCAGAATAGACACTCATGGTTCGTGTCATTGTGTCTTGTTCCTAGTTTCGGTTGACTTTCTCGATGAAGCCTGAGGGTGAGGCGGCAGAGAGAGCATTCAGAGTGTCGACTACATTTGCCAAGAAAGGAAATAGAGTCGGGGTCGCCTAAGCCCTCATAGATATGCGAGACAAACCCCTCCAGAAAGTACTAAGTCGAGCCGATTTGCGAGCAAGAGACCGGATGAAGAGACCATGTGGTGCAGATCCAAGAAATCGGCCCCTTCAGATAAAACCTCTATGTTAAACTGAAATTTGGTTCGTTGTACAGGTAAGTTGGGGTAATTTGAGAGCCAAGACTAGCCAAGCTGTGAGAGCATGGTGATCATAGCCGAGCACGTGCAAACCACTTTACTGTGTTACTCACGAATCCGAGCAACTCGCCATTGACTTTGAGCACTGGAGTTTTCCTCGCCACTACCTGCAACTTGTGCAATTTGTCTGACTCTCGGGTGGGAGGGGAGGACAGAGTAGGGAGGGGGGGCAGGCAATCAAGGGCTCCCCTGCTGCCAGATCTGGCAGAGAACAGCACAGACGGCAGCTCCCGACCAGAAGGTCGGGTCGAGCCAAGTGTGTGAGTGGAAAGTTAACGGTAGTGCTCGAAGCCTCGAAGACGTGTACATCTTGGCCGCCAAGAGGACCCAGGGACCAAGGACCGAATGTCACCTTTGAACCTAGCCCCGAGTTGGCCAGAAAGGAGTCGATCAACGATGACTGGACAGGGGCATGAAACTGACTCACTCTTGTTCTCTCTCTTCTCAAGGGCCCCCACCCTTCTTCTGTGGCTGGTGAGAGTGCTCTCGGGGACTCCAAGAAAGTAAAATGTCACCTCGAAAGGAGGCTCTGCCATGTCAGCTTGCGTCTGCAGCTTTCTGGGCGCCATTTATCGGTTAAAGCTGCCCAAAGACAGCTTAAGCCCCGATGCGCCTAAACGCCGTCCGCCCACCCCTTTCGCTGGTGCGACCCTTTCCGCCCATCCACTTCCCGAAGCGGCGAAGGGCCCCCTCAACCTCCCATATTGCGGTGCCACCGGGGAGGACGGCAACACGTTCGTTAGCGCGCGCACACAAAGAAAAAAGACCCTCTGTAAAATAAATTCCGTTTCAATGAAGAGGTATCCGTAATCGCCTTGTCGTCGCAATTGTGGATGACGTTGACCCCATCGATATTGCGTCGTCTTTTCTCTTAGTGCGGCTGAGAGCGAGTTTCCTTATGCTCTATAGGCCTGATGATTGAGACAGGAACGGTTTCAACACGTAGTTTTCCTTCTAGAAGAAGCCAAATAAGCAAGAAAGTCACCTTGGATAAGACAGCGTCATCTGAAAGCTTCTTCAGATGAGGTACGACACGTCAGGGAGCCTGCACAACATTGGACGCGAAGCAAGGGGACCACATGTTCAGAGTCAGACACTTCGCCGTGCTACCAACGGCGGCCAGCACGTGTCTAGCCTAGACCGCCAGCGTCTAAATCTATGTCCAACAGGCGGCTATCTTGGCGGGAGGGGGCCATGGCGCACGAGGCGCAGGTTGAATGGAATCACGACAGTCATAGAATGGCAGGAATTAACGGAGGGGGGCGTTTAGAAACCGGGAAGAAGCAATCTACGGAGGGATGCGTCTAGCGTGGATTGATAAACATTAAAGTTTGGCCCAGCTTCTCGCCCGAATCAGGACGCCACGGATGCCCATCACGATATCTTGTCCTGGTTAGACGGAGATGAAGTGAGTTTGGGGGAGATGGTCAAGACCTGCAGATGCCCTCTTCTAACCCTTGCCAGCATGCAGGTACACCGAGGCCCAGAACCAGGCTCAACCAACTTTCTCCTTGATATCTACGAATAATACACTATGGACGAACCACGGGATATCCACGTCGTCCCGTCGGTGTGGCTTGACAAACCCCCATCCCATCCCGGAACAAATCAAGACATACCACCGATGAACCGAGGTGGGAACTGATAACAGCATTCGCGGGATGAGGTGGCTCACATTATGCAAAGTCGGGCATATGCCTGCTCTTCGGGGCGCACGAACCCTCGCGTCAGGTTTCCCATTGGATTAAGGGGAGGGGGGGTTTGCCAGTCTTGGCCCGTGGTTTATTGTGGACTATTTTGAGACTGCGACTTCGTCACCCTTCCCACGTCTTCTTACCGCGGCCAAACGTGCATGTCCAGAGTAAATGAAAGGGCTCTCTCTGGCTTGTACCCCCCCCCCCCCCCCCCCCGCCCC
>JFFI01002663.1:19940-30709 GCA_001563125.1 Colletotrichum salicis
TCACCTTGGATACCGCTTCCGCTGTGAGAAAGGACGCCCACCCTCTGTCATGAACTTTGACGGCAGATCGCCCATGATAGGCTCGAGCCGGGGACCTCCCTGTGCATCAAATTGAGGACCCGCTTTACGCCCAACAACCACTCCTCTTTTTTTTTTCAGCTTACAAGTTACACTAGACTGAATATACTGGAGATATCGATGGCTCAAGGTATCCGATGGATCGAGGATCTTTGATCAGTATTAAAGAGCGGATCTTCCTCTCTCCATCACGGGTCTATCATCAGCAAGATCATCAGCTTCACTTTCCAACCACCTTTCTTCTTCTCATCAAACATCAACAGAGTTGATTAAAACAAATCAGAGCCGGGCTCCATTTCACTGCTTCATTTCACCCAAGCAATAGAAACATCAAGCCTCATCCGCTTCTTCAACCTTTTCTCCCTTTTTCATCACACAAAATTCAAAATGGTTCCTCCTCGCTCTGGATCTGCTATTGGCATGCGCAGCCGCGGCCCCGTAGAGCTCAACGTCAACCTCGCCAAATCATATGAGATCCGCGGCCCCAAGTCACCCATGCCCAGATCTCCTCTCCGCGACGTCACCCATGAGGACCGCAGGGCCTCATCATCATATGAAGACAGGCTCGACGGCGCTATCCACGTCCTTCGCACAGAGGCAAACGCCCTCATGGCGCTTACCCAGCTCTACTCCTCCGAGCGCGTCTGCCGCGACGGTTTCTACCGCTCCGTTGATGCTCTCGTCCGCCACCGTGATCACCGCGGCAAGGTCGTCTTCATCGGTGTCGGCAAGTCTGGCTGGATCGCGAAGAAGCTCACTGCTACCTTCAGCAGCTTGGGTCTCCCCGCTGTCTTCCTTCACCCCACCGAGGCCCTTCACGGTGACCTCGGTGTGGTGGGCGAGTACGACACCCTCATCATGATCACCTTCTCCGGAAAGACCCCCGAGCTCATGCTCCTCCTGCCTCACCTCAATAAGAAGTGCCCTCTCATCCTCCTCACTTCGCCCACCAGCATGGAGACATGCGAGATCGCAAAGGCCCGCCCGGATCTCATCCTCCTCCCTGCTCCTATCCCCGAGTCTGAGAAGGAGACCTTTGGCGTCTCTGCGCCTACTACTTCTACGACCATGGCCATTGCCATGGGCGATGCCTTGGCGTACGTTGCTTCAAAGGAGATGTACTCTTCAGTATCATCAGTCTTTGCAAAGAACCACCCCGGTGGCGCCATTGGCCAGGCTTTCAAGACAAAATAGGCATCCACTAGACTGGCGATTTTTGTATTGAGAAATGCTTTTTAGTGTTTTGAGGCAGGGCGTTGTCGGGTATTAGGAAGGGCTTTACAGATGTTAACGGACAGAGTTCAAATTGCTCACAGGGCGTCCAATCTTCATTGTACATATCTTGTTCGGATTAGGGATTATTAGGCAAAACCAGCGGTTTTCTGGGACCATAGACTTCATTTCTTATGTTCGATACCACAATTCGATGATCCTATCTCGTATCATCTTCAAGTTTAAACATTTCCCTCTTGCCAAAGTGATGTGCCATGCTCCAAACCAGAGTTATAGACTGCAGGTATTTCATTTCGCCATCTCATTTCGATTCGAAGTTTTATGATAGAACTAAGTCCACGCAAGATGACTTCATTTAATGTCAATCTGTTTCCTAGAAATTATTCAAGCTTGGCATAAACATCGAATCCCAGTTTATTGTATCTCTCGGTGTTGCTACGTTGGGTATGTTACATTTGTCGCCACACTAATACAGGGTGATGGCAAGATCATCGATTCTCCCTGAGGAGGTGAAGATCGATTGATCGATATTTGAAGAGTCTCGACTTTGGGCCTCCTTGTTTGCAAACACATCACCTCAACGTACGAATGTGGTGTTGCACATATCTTGATACCTCATCCACCGGCCTAGTGCTACCTCGCAAGGCATTCTTTTGCCGTGCCGCGATGCCGACATAAGGCTGGGAAGTACATAGTCCATAATCCTCTCAAGTCTCAGCAAAGAAAAATCCCAAACCCAGAGTTTCTTCTGCGGAGCATATGTGCCACACAAGGTGAGCGGGTGGGTGAATGAGTGCCGTGCTTGCTTCTCTTGCCAGAGATCTGGGACTGACACAACCCACACCCACTGTCACAAGTCAAATCTCCATGAGTTTGTTTTGGCTTTGCTGCCCAGAACCCAGAACAGCAAGTGAGTGAGAGAGAAGCAGAACCCCGCTTGTCCGCCTCGACTGGAGCTGGTACCTGCAATCTCTTTCACACAGCAAGTTCTAGACGCCGCACCTTGGGGCCCTCAGATCCTGTCGTCCAGACGCTTCTCCTCCTATCATTGGCAGACGACAGACGTCAACCCTGTCGTCTCTACTTGACCCCCTGCAGGATGATCGCCCGTGCATAGCCAGGGAATATTCTTTGAGTACGGACCAATCGACCGACAGGGGCTTCCTAGTCTCATCCCACTAGGAACCTCACCAGCGTCGCATTGACTCGATCCAACGGAGGGTACGTACCCCACCCTCGCACATTCGGGTGCAAAGTCCTTAAAACAGTTTGATATAACGCCAGCCCGTAACGGCACATGGGGTTTGACGCGTAGTTGCCGGGATAGGGGCCTTGGGCCACCCGAAAGTCTTTCCTTTTGGCACATCATCTTTGCGGCTTGCCTGCTGCGGTCGTCCGTTGTGGGCACCATCCCCCGCCCCCCCCCCCCCAGTCACGTCTTGTTGATTCAGGGGTCCTCAGAGAAATTAATAATTCCTGGGTTATCGCTGCGGTGCCGCCGATCCGCGCCCAAGGAGATCCCAGTCGATCACCAGTCCTGGGGTCCCCAAGCAGGATGATGAGCTGTGTTCATCATCAGCCACCCCGAGCTGGCGGCTACAACGACGTATGCCATGTGGGGAGGGGGGGCGTGGGATGTAAGCCTGCGTTGCTTCTTACACAGTAGACGCTGCCTGTCAATTATCCAAGACATGCGTTGCACAGCAAGCGAGAATGATGTGGTTCTTGCCCCTTGGACTTCATGGTCCTGATAGGGTCGGTCCCCGTCCTCGGCGGGCTACTTTCCCTGCCTCTTGCAGTTATCACTCAATGAGGCCCATCGTTGACAGGAAAACCTCCATTCCCTCTCCTTCACTCACCGCTACCAGTCTGGAAGCTAGCAGTAATGATCCATCACCATGTCGGACTCTCTGCAAGTGCCTGACCCCGCCAGGCTACAGTTCTACCCTCCAGGTGGACAGAAGCAGACCAGATTCGCTCCTCTCCCACCGAGACCACCGCCGCCTCCTGGTCGGCACTCCTTCATCAATGCCAGGAGCTCATGGATGCGAAGAAGCCAACGCTTCCAACCTCTTGGACTTGAACCACCACCATCAGACCGTTTCTCCCGCCTACCGCGGCTAAGCAGGTTATCATACTACCCCGTCGCCAACGAGTACATTGAGGGTGTCTTCAACGAGAAGACAGCCCTTCCCCCACGATGGTCCTTTTACGTACCAGACTTTGACTTTGATGTCGAAGACTTTAAGAAGTATGATGAGAAGCCTGAGAATGAGGAGGACGAGGGCCCGCCAACAGCCCTCAAGGCCTTCCGTGTCGACTTTTGGGATGGAGACCCAGACGACCCAAAGAACTGGTCGACGGCCTACCGTGTGCTCGTCGTCGCCATGTTTGCCCTGACGACACTGGCTACGGGTATCTACTCGACCGCCTACTCCAGTGGTATCACCCAGATGAGCCAAGAGCTCAACGTCACCAACCCTTCACTACCTCTCCTCGGTATCTCTCTTTACCTCGTCGGCCTCGCCCTAGGTGCCCTCATCATGGCACCTTTGAGTGAGACTTTTGGCCGAAGACCAATGTACATTGGTGGCCTCACAGTATTCTTGGGGCTGATCCCTCTCGCGGCACTGGCGACCAACTTCACCATGGTCATCGTGGCGCGTTTCCTAGGGTAAGTCACTTTCGTGTTGTTCCTTCACTTACAAGATCAGTTGCTCACATAGACTCTAGTGCTGTCGCCGGAAGTGTCATGCTTTCCAACGTTGGTGGCTCGATCATGGACATTACGAACCCCAAGTACTTGCCGCTGGCGATGTCAGTGTACTCATTTGGACCCCTCAACGGTCCCGTTCTCGGGCCTCTCATGGTAAGCTTCATTCATCCGCAGCACTCGGGCCAAGTCACTAACAACTATGACAGGGTGGATTCCTCGTCGAAGCCTTCGGCTGGAGATCACTCAACTGGATGTCATTGATCTCAACAGCTGTCGGAGCTCTGTTCATCATGACCGTCCCAGAGACTTACCGGCCCACGCTTCTCAGAAAGAAAGCTGCTGCAAAGCGACAAGAAGAGGAAGACCACAGATACTGGTCTGACTTTGACGACACCGTCCCCATCTTCCGCAGAATCAGGACGGCCGTGTCCCGTCCCTTCATCTTATCGTTCACTGAGCCTGTCCTCATGTTCTGGAACATTTACATTTCCGTCATTTACGCCATTGTCCAGTTGGCCTACGTCGCATTCCCTATTGTCTACACCACCGAGCGCGGCTGGAGCGTCGCCATTTCCGGTCTCGCCTTCCTCGGCGTCTTTGTCGGCATCGCGCTCGTCTTGGCCACGGAGCCGCTTCTCAGAAAACTGGTCAACCGCCAGCCCAAGAACCCGGAAACTGGCCAGCAGGAGCCAGAGGCAGTCGTCCTCCTCATCTGCATCGGCGCAGTTCTCGAGCCCGTCGGCCAGCTCTCATTCGCACTCACTTCCCTACCCATCGAAATTCCCTTTTACTGGAGTGTCCTGTCCGGCGTCCCCTTTGGCTACGGCTTCGGTCTCGTCTTCATTTACGGCACTAGTTACATTTCAAAGGTGTTCGGCATGTACGCAACCTCCGCGTCGGCCGGCAACCTCGTCTTCAGATCCATCTTGGGCGCCGTCTTGGTGCTCGTTGGCAAGAGCATGTATGCCGCTCTGACACCGCGCATTGCGGGCATTACGGTCGGTGTCGCCGAAGTTGTGCTCATGCCCGTGCCCTTTATCTTTTACAAATGGGGCAAAAAGATTCGGCAGAGAAGCAAACTTATTCAAACTTTGGAGGAGCAAGCGAAGAAGATGTCTTAATTTTTTATCCCCTCTGTACTATGGAAACCGGAAAGATACCCCCCTTTTCCTACGTCGAATACTGTACTGTGAACCAGTCACCAGTCACATTCTTGTCAAATAGCCTTTTTTTTTACCAAATATCTGTACTTAGAACCTCGAGCGATCAAAATGTGTAGAACATGGATGGAATCATTATCGTCATTAACCAAATGTCCATCATAGCCTGCTGTCTTCTAGCTCATATCTCGTACGAGTACATGTAGGTATTGATCCTTGGAGCGCAGTCGTGAGATCTGCGGTCATTGCAAACTTGTAGTGTACATGCAGGTTTCCTATGCCGAACAGAGCTGCAGCCGCTCTTTCCAACACATCTTCACCCACTGATTTTGCGTATATTGACATGGCTCTTCTGCAGGAGATAAACTCCTCGCAGGGCTCACAATGTTTGCCACACCGCCCGTCCAAACATTTTCCCGCAGCTTTTTGAGTGCCACCGAGATGTTGAGAAGCTTCTGCTTGTCGATGATCTTCTCAAATAGAGCTTCTACCTCATACCGCCGTGAGCTCACCGCCATGCTCTCGCAACCGAGGACAAACACAGGCCAAACCATCATGGTCGCCGCATGCGTGTCGAGCGGGACAGCGGCAACGGCTTCGGATAGCTGCTCGACCAACGCCAAGGGGTGCTTCGTTGGACGTTCGGCTCTGACGGTGCTAGAGTCACCCTCGTCTGCGCGGAGCAAGAAGACTTGCGTTGCTAGGCTGTGGGCCAGGGCTGCAGCAATGCAGGCATTAGCATCTCGGATTTTGAGACTTGTTGATGGGGCCGATGGATCGGTTTCTGGATCTGGTTGTTGCTGGGGAGGCGGAAGATCTCGGCAGGCTGCTTCAAGTTTCTCCAGTACGTAACATCGAGACGAGACAAAGTCCTCCGGCGTGATTGTTGTTTGGAAGAAGTCGTCAACGAGAGAGGCTGCTGCTCCGATCATCGGCAAGATGTGCATCGAGTACCCGAATACGATGTCTGGACCATTATCAAGAGAGTAGTCTTGACACTTTGGCATGACGAAATCTCGCCAGGACTGTTGGTCAAAGACTGGGTGTGTCGCGCAGGGTACGCAGCAAAAGGTGTCAATGTAAGCCATCATCTTGACGTTCACTGCCATCATCGGTGTGTCTTTTTCGATTTGCCAACTTGCCTCCACCCGCTGTCGTAGTTTGTGTCTTTCTTCAATCTGCGCTTTGAGGCCTCGCAGAAGAGGGATGATTGATGGTGTGTGCGATCCTTGCATGATCTCCACGCCAATAAGTGCTGCTGATGCTGCAATTGCCTCTTCACTTAGATATACTGGAAATGATGTCTGCATCTGGCCATATGAGATAGCCCTGGGCTGTTTTACGCATGCCACCATAGTGGTGAGTGCTCTTTGTTTTCTCTCAAGAGTTTCTGCGTGTTTGAGCTTCCCAAGAGCGTAAAGATGAGCTGATCCAGCTGCCAAAATCGCTGGCAGAAGGATAGAATTTTCCCTCCAGACGAAGGCAAGATATGGTTGCCGGATGCTGGCGTATTCTTCAGGGTTGGGATATACAAGGTCCGGCAAAGAGTCGGCCCAGTGTCTGAATATGAAGGCATCTGATGAGGAGTGAAGTTTCGGGCCCACTGACAGACTGCGTGCTATGGATGTCGGGGGGATAGCCTTTTTCCTACACGCGGCCGACTTCCTTGATGAACAAATCGTCAAAGAACTTCGCGGCTTGATGACGCTCTTGCTTGCAGATTGGCTACCAGGGCTGATATCTCTGATCTCAACCCATTTCAGATGTATCTGGTATCCGACACACTCAACACCACGACGCTCGCACTGCTTGCAGAATGGGCGCGCCTCGTCGCACTTGATACGAGCTTTTCGGCATGTCCCGCATCCTGTGTCAATAGCAGAGAAAAGTTAGATCCTACGCCAAGAGACGGTAGAAGAGCCAAGCGCGGTGAGACTCGACGCGACTGTCGGCCTCGTCGATGGTGGGTTGACGAACCGTTGCGAGAGCGTCTGTGAGCTTGAGCAGCCATTGAAATCCGCCCGGCATTGGCTGAGTTGTGAGAGAGTTGAGGTTTTGTGCTACGTGTGATGTTGATAGAAACTTCCCCCCCAGACAAAGTTGATCTCAGTACGTGATCCCGGTGGGATGAGATGATACAGGTCGTTGAACTCAATTTGAGTGGTTTGTGCTGATGCAGATGAGAGAAGAAACGCGACTGGGCATGGCCAGATTAGGAAAAAAACGACTCCTTACTCGCGAACACGGCAGCGTGAGTGTCTTGGTTTTATGTGCTCCGCTTTCATCCGGTTCCGACGACAAACCGGCAAGTGGAGCCCGCCACGAGGCGTTGTAACCAATAGCAACGGCGTAGACGAGTCAGCCAAGTTGACGAAGTTGTCACTAAAACATGACCATGACCTTGAAGAGATAGTGACATTTTGGCTTGTGCTCAGTTGGCTTTTCTGTACCCGTGTTTCTTGTTACATTCCATGGCTTTGGTCTCAGCTTGTTCCGAGTTCTTGGGTTACGATACAGTCTAGACCTTGCCAAGCTTCTAATCCACTGCGGCACATTTTTCTACGGGTACCCCAGAGTTCTAGGCTTACTGATACAGCATAGGCAAGTCGAACCTGGCTAGGTTGGGTTTTTGCCGACTACGGGGTGGATTCGAGGGACCGCTGGGTTCATGAGAACTTCAAGCGGGATCCAGAGGTAGTGAATAAGACGTTGCTTTCTGGCACGCCCAGATCTTGATGATATGTGCTGCAACGTGGAATCATGGAGGAATGAGGTAGTGTTTACATTTTAAACTAAGGTGAACTACCGGAACCTGCTAGAGCGCCATGCTCGCCCCACGAATGATGTCTGGAATGAGCTTCCATTTAATGGAGTTCAAAGATGGGTGATGAATTGTAATTGACGGCTAACCTATCCGATCAGTTATAACGGTGACCTATAAAATAGAAATCAGGTACCTTCCTTGAAATAGGTCTGTCGCTGCCAATATCTGCTACGAGTACTTCAGAGTCATTCGTAAACTGCCACCGCCAAGAGTGATTCCTGAATTCTGGGCATACGCAAAGTTGTGATATCTCTGAGGTTGTCGATCTTACCTGCCAATCAGAAGCATCTCATTTAACAGCAACAACACATAGATGAATCCTTCAGAGAGACTGTATTGGACATGAATCCCATGAAAACGCTGACATGACAGACTAAAATCCTGACAGGCTGACTCTAGAGATAGACATTGGTTGGATTCACAAAGTCCCTTGTAAGTTTCTGGACTTGGATCACCTTAGGCTACGGCATATCAAGAAAGATCATTATCACCAAAGTACTAATGGTCATCCTCCCCCGCAATGAAGGCAGTGTCTTCCATCACGTACGGTGCACTTACAATTCTCCCTCCATCAGCGTTTCTCAACCTCCACCATGGACCGCGCAAGTCTCATCGCCACACTCGCCTCGGCAAAACAAACCCCAAAACGACCGATCGTAACCCTCGCAAACTGTGACAACGCATGATTCATGTCGGATTGGAAGTCCAATTCGACCTCAAGGCTGGGCAGCGCAGGGGTCAAATATGAATAGATTCCGACTTCCCACCTAACCTGCGGTTGGAACCTCCCTTTTACGTACCACGCAGAATCAGTCAATACAGAGAAGTGACCCTTCGTCACCCCGGATCCATTGGTTCGAACCACTACCCTGTGATAGGAATACCAACAGTTCATCTCCATTCCCAAACCTGCCGAGGCGGCCGGTGAAAAGGTCTTTTACCACATCCTACAAGACCCATGGCTCTTTGGCGTCAACGATGTCCTCATCAGCTACTTCCTGCGACTATCACTCAAGGAAAAGTCGGCACTAAGAACCATTGCAGCCTGCGAAGATCTGGTCCGTGAGACCGAGGAGGCGGTCGGGGGCTCCAAGGAAGACGACGAGCATTGGCTCGATGCGGTGACCGTCACCCATACCAATCCGGATCACCTGCATCAACCGACCCTGCGAACCTTTGATTCATCACTGAAAGTCTTTGCCGTGGAGGACGCCGTAGCCACGATCTCTGCAATGAAACACTTCGATAATGTTCGTGTCTTCCCGGGCTTTGTACGCGATCAGGCGTGGCCGGCTACGCCCGAGATGCCCGACTGGTTGTCCATCTTCCGGCTCGAGGATGGAACCAAGAAGTATCCGAACTTTTATCATGCAATCGTCATCAAGATTGCAGCTGCGGATGGAAAAGACGAAGTCATACTGTACTGCCCGCACGGAGTAGACCCCGGCATCGTAGAAGCCGCCATGGAGATGAACCCCGACGCAAGCGTCCTTGCAATGACACACCCAATCAACGAGGCTGGCGTTGGAACGAAGTCCAAGGGGGTAGCCAATGCTCTAAAGATTGAGCGTAAGCATTCACCAAAGTACTGGATTCATTGCCAAGAAGGAATCCAATACACAGGATTCTTGACTTGGTTCTTCGACTATGGAGACAAGACGTTGGAAATAGGCTTAGAGGAAGAAGCCAAAGAAACCGAAGAGGAGCTACCTAGGCCCAACTATGTGACGATTTTGAACGGCGCAGGATTTGTTTTGGCATGATGGGGTTACGTGAATGAGATGAGGTCGGAGTTTGACAGGTCGTCTTTGCGTAAAGTCTCTTGTCTTTGAAACTTCGCCGCGCATCTAATTGCTTCAAATCAGAGCTTCCGATTATAGCAAATGACGAACAAGTGATTCGAAAAGTAGATGCAGAAGAAAAAAAAGAAAAATCGGCCTCATATGAGCCAGGAAAGCAAAAAAGAACTCCTCGACGGGGAATTGAACCCCGGTCCCCTGCGAATCGTCGTAATACAATGACAAGCAGATATCCTCACCACTAGACTATCGCGGGGATTGGTGGATGTGAGCACCCAGTGATAGTTGGTTGAGCGGCATAGCCCCTAGCTACCATATATACCTTTCACTGAGGTTAGTGGGGCGGACGTTTCAGTGGTGCTCAGCCAACACCCATTGAGAGCCCGAAATTCCCGTCAATAGAGGCAGAAATGCAGTATAATCAACAGGCTATGCAATCGTATTCGAGAATATTTGAGAAGAACAACACAACCTGGATCAGCAGTCATGGCGACTGGTGAGCTTGAGAGGCGATGATCTACACACCTGGGCAAGCACGCAGGGCACGTCACTTTGCTGCCCCTAGGAATATTCGGCAGTGTCCAACCGCAGCGCACACTCAAGGGACATCATTGAAAACAGATCAAGACCGACAGACGAGATTCCATGGCACAAAAGCATCGGCAGGATCAGGATTGCATGAGTGTGACAGCGGGAGAGACGCAGCAGTCCTACATGTGGCACAGTCAGTGACCTTTGGTTCTTATTGGAGAAGTGCTGGCGCTGACACTGAGACCACGGCATTGGCGCAAGCTCACTAACAAGAAGTCATCTCAGTGAAAAGCACTAAACCAAAGAGAAGCCCAAGTGCTGACTGTGTCACGACAGATCTGCACTGAAGTTCCCCTGACATCATTTGGCATTCTCAGCCTTAAGCATAGCCGCTTCAGAACCTGGCTGCCTGATGTGGGGGGGGGGGG
>JFFI01002663.1:30721-42589 GCA_001563125.1 Colletotrichum salicis
AACGCGACAACTGCCGACGCGGAGTGAGCCTCAACGCCATGGTCTCTCAGGACAATTGATCAAGCCACACAACTAGCACTTTATCATGAGCACATCAAACGCCAACAGCGTCGATAGGGAATGTCAACAGTTGCAATCCGCCTTGTCACCGGCCGGTACAGCTGTGCGTGACTTCATCGCTGCCCACCCTGGGGCCGAAGCACAACTCTCGCCCGTGCTGGAACAAGTCCTTTTGCTATCCGAAACCATCACCGCGCTTCTACGGAATGGGGCGAGTTGCGAAGGAGAGGTCCAGCTCTTGGAAGAAACCCGGCAGGTCCCGGCATTCTGCAATGAGGTCGTCAGCCAAATCATAGAAGGTGTCTCTGACACTGGACCTGAAAAGTCGCGATGGTCGCTCTCTCGGCGTGGTGACGATGCGTGGAGGAATGCAGCTAGTCGCGCCACGGCCCTGGGCTCACATCTGACCACGGGGAGGAGGACGATGACTCTAGCCGTAGATGCATTAGACTTGTAAGCTTGCTTAATCGAGCGTCGTTGAGGCAGCAGTGAGATACTAACGCACAACAGGGTCCAACATCTTCGCAGAGCAGAGGAAGCCGACGAGTCCCCTCCATATGCTACCAGCGCAATCCTGCAGGAGATCAACTCCATCAAAGAGATTCTCAACCGTCAACCCGCATCAGACCAGAGCCTCTCACTTCACAAGCTCGCTGGGTTCCTCAGCTTCCTTCGGACCTTCATCGACAATCAGTCCACCACGGTCCCGGCATCAGACATGGCGAGACTAACCGTGACCGCCGACCACGCCGGCTCTTCAACCTACTCCATGTCCGCAACAAGCGTAGACGGAGACCCAAATCCATACTCGGCCCTCCTCGCGCCCGCTCCCGCCCACGTCATATTCCGCCACGTCGGTAAGATCACAATGAACATGGAAAAAGAACCTGTCGACATCCGCTTCACCTCTGCGTTGGACCCGACCTCCTTCGCAGTCTCCAACTTCTTCAAAGACATCAGCCTCTTCGACGCCGCCTCCGGACAACGCAGACGCACCATCAAAGTTAAGGGCGCACACATGGTCTTCTCACCGCTGATGGACCTAGTCGCTGTAACAACGGAGCATCACGATGAATACGTCAACCGGTTCCCCAAGACGATTCTAACGTCGCACGACATGATCCATTTCGAGAGGCCGGCCCTGTACGTTGTCGAATGGGTCAACGACAACAGCCCCAACGCGCGCAAGTTCATCCTACAGTGGCACGGCATCCGTGCCTTTTCCTTCAGCCCCGACGGCCAGCTTCTAGCAATCAAAGGAGTGCGCAACCGCGTTGAGATCATCACAGCCGCCAAGGGGCAGGGGTACAGCGTCATCCGCAGCCACACAGACGAGGTCACGCAAGCGGAGTGGACGGCGGACTGCACCAGGCTCGTCACCGCGTCCAAGGACGGAACGCTGAGGGTCACAAATGTCGAGACTGGCCGGAACATTGCCAAGATTGAGATGGAGGACTGGAGGAATCCGCTCCGGCTCGCAGTGAGCCCGACGGGGGTGATTGCATCAATTTGGGGCAGGACGGTGACGATATGGGACTACGGGAGCGGCGCGATGAACAGTTACAACCTCGAGACGGCCAAGGGAAGCGAGGGTACCCCGTTAGCGATTTCACCTGACCTGCGATGGGTTGCGTACCGGTCAGATGATGGCGCTGATGTCACTGACCTGGCGACTGGAAGGGTGGTCTACTCGGCCAGGTTGGAGTCGGGGTTCGCGGTGTCGGCTGCCTTCTCTGGGAACGGGCAGTACATGGTCGTTGGGCGGTGTTTGCATGGACATCATGCCAGGAACGATTCCGGCATCCTCAATTTATGGGAAATTCAGACTTGACGTGATTTTATGAGCAACAGAGAGATACCATTAGTTCTGATAAGTCGATGTCATTTGCGTGACTAGAATCTGTGAGGTAACAGAACTAAGCTTGTATTGTATGCACAGCTTTGAGAAGACAGCGTTCATCTCCAGTGTATAGACCCGTTCTCTCTGAGCATCAGAGGCTGAGCAAGGGCGCCAGTCTCATAGTAAGCTGCCCAAGACTCATATCCAGGTCTGATAGGATTGGGAGAATGAATCGATAGCTGTGTTATTGTACTACCAATCGCGACCGGGTAAAGTATCGGTGCCAGCCTCATCACGCTTCCAGGGCTTCCCGCCTGGGAAGGTGTCGGTGACGGCGTCGTTAGGTACCTATTTTTTGGGTACATGTTAGACTGAGGCACTACGAAGTCAAATAACAACCAGTTGGGAAACGGACCGGCGCGGCCATGGCCAGTGATACAATGGCAGCAAGAGCGAGCAAGTTGAACTTCATCTTGTCGGCTTCGATGTAGTAAAAGACGGCGATAGATTGGGGTGGGCAGGTAAGTTGTAGTTGCTTGGATGGTTGAGAGAGAGAGAGAGAGAGAATCATGGTTCGGATCCGGTGAAAAAGTAGGGCGATTCTGAGACTTTCTCTTTATAGCCTCCCTTTGTACACATCCCGGCAACGATTCTTGTCAGGTAATGCTGAGACCTTAGGTCCCTTGAAGCCATTGTCAACTGCCTAGGCCATGTCGAGGCCGGCGGAGTTCCACCTCGTCGCCCAAATAGCTCACTCAGCGCCATGCATCCTCTGCTATGGAAGAAAGTCACCTTCCAGATGCAGATGCTTTTGACTTACTGAGCATATGATAAGCTTTTCAAGTCGGCTCGGCCCGACGCTCCTGTGGGTCATGTTCAGCTTAGTTGGCCAAGCCTTGACTGCCATACTCCCTTTCACAATGAGACGAGAACACACAAATGCGGCAGAAAGGTATCCGATTCGATGAGATATGCTGCATATGCTTATCCAGGCTCGCTAGCTTCGAGTAGATCAACAGTAATCAAGGTAGTAGTGAAGACCGGGATTACGCCTCCGTCTTCAGGGGCTTCTGTCCCCAGACTGCTCTTTGGCGGTAGTAGCCATGAAGCTTGCCAGACCGAATCTCGCGACGTAGCTGCGCCGCATAGATGTGGATTTCCTCACGAGACCAAGTCGACATGACGTTGGCCATGAAAAGGACGTAGCCCTCAATGTCCGAGAGGAGCGTCAGCTGAGCCCACTCGCCGATTTCCTTCTTCACCTCATCCTTTGGCCAGTTACCGATGGGGGCCTATCATTTCAAGTCAGTCTTCTTTCCTCGTGCCTCATACCCAACTCGTCTGTCGGAACTCTGATATACCTTGTTGTTCCACTCTGTGATGCTCTCAAAGCCGGCATCCTCCATCGACGTCCTCTGCAAGTTCTCGTCGAGAACCCGGAACGTCCGGCCCATCTTCCGGCCGCCCTCCTCGAAGAACTTGCCCCACTGACCCAACGCGCTAGTCTCCGGGACGGTCCCATCATCGCTCATGATGGCCGGCGAAACTTCGAAACTCTCGAGGTAACCGCCCGGCTTCAGGGCCCTGTACGCCTGCTTGAACAGCGCAGGCCAATCCGCAATGCTGCCGACGAGGAAACGGATGTGGACATAGTCGAAGGATTCTGGTTCGAAAGTCCATTCGCGCGTGCAGTCGTCGATCTCGCTGTGCGGGGTCAGCCACAGCATTGGCCATTGAATCATCACTGTGTGATGTTGGAGTACTCACAATTTCAAGTTAGGAGGAACCCAGCTAGGTTGGATGGGGGAGATGTCCGTCCCGATGACTTCACATTCGGGATTCTCATCGGCAAAGTCACTATACAGAGTTCAGCCTCCTGCATCACGTACTTTTGCCATACCTAGTTACGAGATTTACATGGCCCAGATACCTACGTTGGAGTTAGCCTGACTTCATGAGCCGAGAATGACATAAGCGCCGCTCACCTGTTCCTGTTCCAATATCCAGCGCTTTGTTTAGCTATTTAGGGTTTCGTTAGTTCAGTCCGATGAGCAAGCCACCGCCGAGGTGCTCGTCACCTACCTTGCTTTTGTCTAGCGGTGCCAAGTGAAGCTTGTCACCCATGGATAAGGTGAGTAAGTGATGGCTACTGAGCGTCAGCTTCGAGCTCTCATTTCCTTCCTCTTGTGGAGGCCCATCTCACTTGATGTCCCAAGCCTCATTCTGCTGTTCATCGTTGCTCCCCCTTGCATGACCTATTAGCGAGACCGCTCAGAATCCTCAAGTCTCTCAAATTGCGGGAGTCGCTACCAATACTGGGCGTCGCCAACCTCGCCGTGGAACGTCCTCCCATGAATCTTCCGGTACTGCAGAATCGTAGAAGTGATTGACGCCGTTGAACTGGCGTTGTCGTCGCCTAGCGTAGAGTCGGCAATGTCTTCATTAGCAGCATCCTAGCGGCCTGTCAATCATCACAATCCCGCGCGGCCGCCGTTGAAGGGGCGTATGTATCCGTAGACAACTACGCCCCCCACGGTGGGAATGGCGTCGAAACTGACTCGTGCCGCTTGCACCCAGTGCTCAGCCGGTAAGATTCCAGCCGCGGCGGCCGTCTGGTCCTCGTCTCCCTCGGGACACATTAGATGGATGATATCGGAGGCTCGGTCGCGATGTGAAGCCGTACACTACTCGTGTCGTCGCAGGGGTTTCGCCCGTTGCTGTTCCCAGATTCCGGGTTACTGTTGTTCGAATCTTGGAAAGAAAGGGAGAAAGAGAGTCTCAGAGATCAAATTGCTTGGACGGCAGCGGGAAAGGGTGGAAACGTGCTGCCACCAGTCACGACAAAATCCCCGGTCCCTGTTCCCCTTCTTTAAGAGCTTGGGAACCCCACAGCGGGCGGGCAGTGCGCGTGGTTGTGGACGTGCGCACGCCTTGTCGCCTCCAGTTCTTCAGTTGATCAGTCAAGTTTCCCTTCACCGCATCAACACATCCCCGGACGAGGAGAGGGGTCGGGCAGGTCGTGGCCCTCCTCTCCTTCGCTTCTCCAACCTGTTGGAGTCTTGGAGAGCATCTCCTCATCTGCCGGTTGTCAGCTTCATGTCAGCTCCGCACGACTTTTGTCAGGTTTATTCTGTGCCACGGCTCATGGCTCATGGTAACGTGTCAAGCGTAGCGCCAAGGCCGCTGACCAAAGGTGTAGGTAGAATGCTACCATGTTCGGCCCTCATCACCAGAAACGACCGGAAGAGGGGCCGAGGATCGTCAGCGGGTAGGCCAACCAGGTGAGGACTCGCGGCATTTGCCAGTGGATCTCGCATGCAAGAACCTGCAAGGAATAATAATCATCAATGATCAAAGACCTGGGTCTCCGCGTGCTCACTGCTCACTGCTGCGACTTTGACAGCATTGGACACGTGTTGCACGGAGTCCGCCGCTCAAGACCAGGTACAAGTGGTGGCCGACGGGCCTGGACTTCTTCAAGCAAGACAGACATGGTATTTGCTAGGCACAGATAAACATGATATCTCTCCAGCCCCGGGCATCTTTCAATACGTCGCATTCAGTCGCATCTCGATGTACTCGCGACTGTTTATCGGTTCGTACTTCTTCGGCCTGCCGGGACCGAAGCACCCAGGCACGCAGTCCACCGTCTTCTCTTGATCAGCGCCGATGAAGTACGGAATCGAATACCGCGCCCGGGTCACGCGGTCACCGCTCTCGTTCGTCTCCAGCGGCGGCGCTCGCACACGATGCACGGTGGACCGGAGCGTGTCGTTGCTCCACCGCTGCATGAAGTCGCCAATGTTGACCACGATCGTCCCAGGGATGGACGACACGGGCAAGAACCGGCCATCCTCGTTGGGGTCCTCCACCTCGAGGCCGCCGACCTCGTCCTGGAATAGGAGCGTCATAGAGCCAAAGTCCGAGTGCGCTCCCAGCCGCTCGACCTTGCCGGCGCGCAGGAGCTTCTCCTCGACCGGCGGGTAGTGGAGGAGGCGGATCTGATTATCCTTCATCACGTGGTAGTCCCGGAAGAAGTCCTCGTCGAGGCCCATGCCGAGAGCCATGGTGCGGAGCAGGTGGAGTTCGAGCCGGTAGCAGACCTCGTAGAAATTGTTGAAAAATGATCGAAACCCGGGGAGCGACTCCTCGGGGACCCAGATGTTGGGCAGGTGATCATCGTCCTCGCGCCCAATCTCGTATGATTCCTTAAAGTCGGGTATTTTCCTCAGCTCACTGATTTCTTCGGCGTCAAACACCATTTGCGACACCTTCTCCCGGCCAATGCCGGAATAGCCGCGATGCCACCATCCTTCGGGCGGGTGCGGTGCCTTATCCTTTTCGGCCTGTGGGAGGGAAAAGAACTTCCCACTCTAGGCGATGGGCGATGATCAGTAATGACAGAGAACATGAGATCAATTCCGTAGACGAACCCAGTAAAAGGCGGACTTGATAGTCTCCTCTGGGATTCCATGGTTCTTCACATAGGCAAATCCGGATATTCTGAAAGCATCCACAAGACTCTTGCCGGCATTCAGTGCTGCTTCAGGGTTGGCGCTGCCTTTTAGGGCATCCAGGTCAACGAGCGGAATGCTGGAGTCCCCGCCCGCTCGAGCACTGGGGGTTTCATTGACCGATGAGGGTGACTGAGACATGTTCAGTTCAGCTCTAATGCATGAGGTGAAAAGGTTTTCAATTGCTGTAAATGAAGACGAGCTGACTTCTTTATCAACGACAAGATTTGTTCCCCGCCTTCTGCAGGATGACGGAATGACGTAGATCGGTGCACGAGGTTATTCACATGCGAACTGAGGCACCGTGCGTGCATCCAGTCAGCAAATTAACCAGACACGACAGATTAGTTCTCGATGTTGAGTTGTATATGCCTCCAACGTCTACTAATGTAGTTGTTCCAATGACCAGTGTTCTTCCTTATATCCTAGAGCTGAGCCTATGCTATCACAATTACCATCAGTGTCTACCTTACACCTTCCGGCGTTAACCTTTGCCCACTGATACCCCAGACAAGTATGTTGACTTGTCTATTCATTTCAATTTATATAAGTAATAAAACTTCTAGCTCTATACACATGGCAATCGGTACATTTGTGCGTCCTATAAAAAAGCCTCAGGTCGAAGATGGCTGGACGCCTGGTTCATCGCCTCATCTCATCTCGCACCTATACTCAGGGTGCTCCCAGGCCGAGCCCTGCGGTAAGGTTTAGGGAAGCATTGCCAAACACTGAGGTGGCCAACCAGTTTCCAACATACTTGTCAACCTCGAGAGGCTTCTCCCACCTCGCCCAGTGCCCGCCATCGATCTCACCCCGGCCCAAGCTGTCAAAGTACGTTTCCATCCCCTCAGATAGAGATGGAGGTAGCGTGAGATCCTGGGTTGCAGCGATATACAACGCAGGCTGCTTGAACTTGCCGCTGTAAGTGGTGTTATCAGGAATAAGTATCCGCTCATCTTCCCAGTTCAGCTTGTTGTTGCGATACACGTTAAGCGTGTGATTGATTGGCTTCTTGGTGTATTATCATCGACGCAGAAGTCGATCTGCGCCTTGGTGAGAAGCGGTGTGTCCGCAGTTATAAGATCAAGCAGATCAAAGTAAAATCCAATATCTGTGACATTGCTAGGCTGTTCGCCGTTGGGGCCAATTACCCCGTAGACGTTGTTCAGGATCTGTCGAATGCGCGTGGTATTTTGAGCATCAGCCGGCCCAACATAATCCGCAATGGCGCTTGTGCGGAATTGCTGCTGGTATTTGAATCCAGGCCATTCATAGGCGAGATCTACAAACGAGGCCGTGGGAGCTGCGAAGGGCGTGTTGAGCACGTAGAAGGCTGCAACGAGGTCTGGGTGCCAGATGGCGGTGCGATACACCACTGCACCACCAAAGTCGTGTCCGCCGAGGATAATTCGAGAGAGGCCAAGCTGGCTTGAAAGTGTGGCGATATCGTCTGCGGCGCGCTTCCAAGTACTACATGAGTTTGTTAGACGCCGCGGGCTCTTGCTAAACCAGCTTACAGTTGGCTACTCAACACGTGGTAACTTACTAGAACTTGACATCCTCGGATAAATCAGTTCCCCCATATCCTATCTTGTCTAAGGCGACGACGCTCAGGCCTTTGGAGAGGAGGAAGGGGATATGGTTGGCCCAGCCCAGGGCCAAATCGGGCCATCCATGTACGAGGAAAACAGTACCAGTAGATTTGCCGGAATCCGGCTCTGCATGGATGTATCTGTATTGAATCCCGTTGAGATCGGCGGTTTTGAACGGAGCCTAGGGTCGAGAGTAGCGAGAACATCCATCTTGTGAGGCTTGCTTAATTGTTGGTGAAGTTGATGGTGAAGTTGGAACTGGAGTTGGTGATGGAGTTAGGATGAAATATTCTGATTTATGGAAGGAAGACCAAACATTATAAAGCCAGTCATCCATAAGAATTATCAAACACTCTCGATGTAATTCAAGCTACTAATTAGCAGTTCACAGCGGCTTACTCGCCGTTCCAGAGTCCGTAGAGCCAGGCCCTGCGTCTGCTTAATGAGCTACTCAAATTCGTCCGAACTCCCGAGGGCTCCTTATGAAGTTCTGTCATCTGTAGATCCCTGCAATATGGCATGGAGACGAAGTAAATATTGAAGTCGATTATGAATGATATTGCGTGACGCAACCCCGGCGACGATAGCGAGCCCAATACCTCTCAACAAGGCTATGCTCCCGGCAGTGGCTATGTCATATGATGAGAATTGTGGCTGCGATTAACTTGAGCTGATAATTCTATCCATTGACTTCCTAATCCTTCGTTCATGTCGTCGTGGGTTAGGTGATTACAACAAGAGCATTTTCTTCAACGTATTCAGTTTCCAAGTTAGGCCTGATTAGTATCAACTCGCGACGTGCTGGAATTGCCCCGACTAACATACGGAGATTTACAAGGGTAATACTGCATAATTGCCGCTATTTGATGCCCATCTTCAGGACTGTGGGCATCACAGCCGTAGTTTTGTTTCCACGTATTTGCTCTCTAAGCAAGAATCTGATTAGTATCGAATCGCCTTGTTTTGTGTTATCCTGGCGGATGTACGGTAAAAAATTCCTGGATGGACCGCGGTTCCTCCTCCTCCTTTCTGTCTTGGGCAATCCGAGTCAGGATTGAGGTCCACAATCACTCTTTGAACAGCTGGCAGTTGTCCCGCAATCAATATATTGGGCTTTGATTAGTATTCATCTCCAGATGAACCAGATAAATCTTGAACTCATGTACGGATGAAACTCTGTCCAAATATCTCTAGGTTTCCCAAAAAGCGTGCAAGATATCATGATGTATCTCGCGGATACCTTGTAGAAAAGACCTCAGCTGGAAGACTCGCTTTGGGACACAGAGACTCACGATAGGAATGATGTGAAGAAGTGCTGCAAGCCAAACCCAATACTCTGCTAGCTGTGTTTTTCATGGATCAGAGAGGCGTGAACCAGCAGCAGCCTCGAGAAGCTTTGAAGTTGAGGTGACTACGCCGCAGGTACCAAGGCAGTATGTCTTGTTTCGATATCTGTACACGTGTCCAATAGAATGTTTTGTTGTCTTTATTTGAACGCTGAACTGATTTCTTTCAACTTCACAGAGTCTAAGCTATGAGGACACTTCAAGTTGTGTTTGCCAAAGACAAAGCCCTTACTGCCAACAGCGTAGTCTAGATGCGATCAGCTTCCAAAGTTCGAATCCACCGGTATCCCATTTGAAGAAAGGCTGAGATAACAGCGTTTAGACCTACAAGTGGCACACATGACAACTTCAATACGTACCCCACTCCTGAGCAGACTTATCACATGTTCTTGAAGTCGATCGGATTTGGATCTTAGAATACATCGCTGATCATTATACATTAAAGACGTTTTCCTTCTCCATCAGACAATAAGCGTCCGACATCCTATTTCCCATACGCCCGTGCCCAGTCCTGACTCTCCAAGTCATCCCTGCTCTCCTCGTCAGTTGTCATCTCAAGGGTGTAATGTGCGTCCTTATCGCACGTCGTGGAACTGCCTCCGAAGTCTCTCAACTTGACTGCATGTGGCTTCTGCGGAGAGCTGTTGGGCGATGATTCTATGCTCGATTCGTGTGAGGCATGGGAGTGGTGAGATTTCCGAACCGCTGTTGTGGACTGTGCTTGCGACTTCCTTCGGTGTGTTCCGCTCTGTACGGTCGATTTGATGGTGGTGAAGAATATTGGCAGCTTCTTGAAGAGAGGTCGTAGTGCTGGGAGACTGCCGCAGATGATTGCTAAGTTGAGCTCGACCGATGACCAGAGCGCAACGTCGACGTTGTCCCCTGGAGCGGCTGTCAGCATCAAGGCCTGAAGACGTTTCGCATGACGGTGAACTAGACGAACTCACAAGTAGAGTCAAATGAATTGGCGAAAGAGACCAAGTATTTCAGTCGAATCATGCTTGCGACACAGGCACTGCAGTCATGGGTTAGCATTTGTTTACCTGCTTCAAGAATCAACGGTTGGTATGTCCACCACTTACAAGGATCCAATCGCAAACATGCAAACCAGTGCCGACCTCTTCTGTTTCCCAAGTTGAAGCTTCATGAGTTCTGGGATGGGAATGACGATCAACATGATGTCCTCAATAATGCTACAAGCGGCGCCTCCGTAGCTGATCGCCGAGACGTTAAGGCAACGACCCTGGATAGATCGGTCCCAGATCGACTGGATCGGTAGGCATTGCAACACCATCAACAGTAGAAACATGAAGCCGTGGGTGAATAGAAAGACCATGAAGAACTTGACTGCTAGGCGGAACTTCGGGTTGGTGAATACGCGGGAGTAGAAGCAGGCGATGGAGGCTTTGGCGAAAACTCTGACCTCTAGTTAGCGATGATCATCCGGCACCTCGGATCATTGTCGATGCACATACTGTATGAAGATGTAAAGCATCTGCAACGCGTAGAAAATCTGCGATAAAACGTCGGTCAGCTGTCCAAGAATCGTGGCATAAGGTCTCATGCGTTGTCGTACCTGCAGAATAGCCTTGCCATTTCCCGGGTCAATATCCCAATAGTGAAGCCCAAATCCCATGGCAGCATCTAATGCGCAGCTCAAGTTAGCACCGAACACGACGTATTTTGAGCCACGAGAGAAGTGCATACTTGCGTAGCCAAGGCCGGACATGACTATCAAAAATGCCTGCCATCGTCAGTCATTCAGTTGCCATACGTGAACCATCGTTGGAGGCCTCACCAAAGCAATCAGTGCCGTCCAGTCGTCCCACCATAGTTGGTTGGTAACTTGAAATCGGGCCAAGCATCGGAGAGCCACAGTGAGGATCGTAATAACGGGTAGGCCGATGGAGAAGACCTTTGAGAATTTTCTGCGCTCGTGGAAAGGATAACTCTCACACAGTTGCTGCGAGATGCGGGCGGTGGCTTCAAAGTGATGTTAGTGAAAATGGAGACACGGCACATGCGGCCTCAAAAGTCTACGCACCGACTTGGTCATCGAACTCGCAAGCTTGTTGTATACAGGCCGATGCGTGGGCCTGCAGGGTGATGTTGGTGCAGACACAGTCCGTCAAGCCGTCGAGCGTGCAATTGCCAGAATGGAACGCATCGACGAAGCATGGCATCTAAAAGAGAAAGTAAGTCAGTGAATGTAACTACTGACTTAAAGTCATGAGATGACTGGACTGCGAAACACAACGACTGAGTCTGCAAGAGTGACATACCGCACACTTTGGTGTCGTCGCGAGTAGCTTTGTGATTTCAGTCGAGTTCAAGCTAGACACGGCCGCCTGTGTCGCCGCGGCAAACAGCAGGACGGTTGCGACCCGCATGATTTGCTTCATTCTTAAAAACGATGCGACGGCATGTGGTGTGCGGTTGATACCGATCGTTGCATAGGCGTACAGTTGACACAACGGCGAAGGAAAACCCCTCCCTCCCTCCCCCCCCATCAACAA
>JFFI01002666.1:1078-41688 GCA_001563125.1 Colletotrichum salicis
CTCCAAAAAATTATTACCAACGTTCTTCACGACGATACCCTCACATTTTGCGACTTCGCCGCAATACCAAGCTCCCACAACGCCAGCGCGCAACTCTCTACACCTCCTACAAATATACACAACTCAGAGTCTCAAGCGATCTACGCAATCACGTCACAATGGCAGCTACCGTGGGACCCCTCCCGCAGGTGAAGCTGCCCTCGGGCCCGTCCCCCGTGACGGCTGAGCAGCGCTACTGGAAGTCCTTCAAGAACCAGCTCCAGATCCCCTCACCGACCTCGTACCCAATCACGCACATCTCGTCCACCTCCACCGACGGCCTCTTCGCCGTCACCACGGGAACCCGTGTCCAGCTCTACTCCTCCCGCACCCGCAAGCTCGAAAAGACAATCACCCGCTTCGCCGACGTCGCCCGCTCCGGCTCCCTGCGCCGCGACGGCCGCGTCCTCGTCGCCGCCGAAGACACGGGCCGCATGCAGGTGTTCGACACCCACTCCCGCTCCATCCTCAAGACGTGGACGAAGCACCGCCAGCCCGTCTGGGCCACGCGCTTCTCCGGCTCCCAGCCCACCACTCTACTCTCCGCCTCCGACGACAAGACGGTCCGCCTCTGGGATCTCACGGCCAACGACCCGCTCAACACGTTCGTGGGACACTCCGACTACGTCCGCTGCGCAGAGTTCTTCCCGGCCACCTCCCGCTCGGGCGCCGGCAACGTCATCGTCTCGGGCTCCTACGACTCCACCGTCAAGATCTGGGACCCGAGAATAGGCTCCAACGCCGCCGTCATGACCTTCAAGCACGCCGCCCCCGTCGAGTCCGTCCTCCCCTTATCCTCCGGCACCACCCTCCTTGCCGCCTCGGGCCCCCAGATCTCCGTCCTCGACCTCGTCGCCGCCCGCCCCATCCACCAAATCGCCAACCACCAAAAGACCGTCACCTCCCTCAGCCTCGCCTCCAACGGCACCCGCCTCGTGACGGGCGGCCTCGACGGCCACGTCAAGGTGTTCGAGACCACCGCCTGGAACGTCGTCTCCTCGACAAAGTACCCCTCCCCCATCCTCTCCCTCCGCGTCCTCCCGGCCTCCGACGCCGCCGACAGCGACGACCGCCACCTCGTCGTGGGCATGCAGTCCGGCGTGCTCTCCGTCCGCACGCGCCTCACGGGCCCCGAAGCCAACCGCCAAAAGGAGCGCGACCGCGAAATGGCCGCCCTCCTCGCCGGCACCCTCGACGAGCACGACAAGGTTGCCAAGAGCAAGAAGCGTAAAGCCTCGGCCATGCGCCGCCTCGAGAGCCTGGGCGAGGGCCAGGCCGAGGTCATTGTCGCGCAGGATGCGCGCACCAGCGCGCCCAAGGAAAAGGCGTGGGAGAAGGCGCTGCGTCACGGACGGTACGCGAGCGCGCTGGACCAGGCGCTCGACCCGCGCGGCAAGGATCACTCGCCGCTCGGCGTGCTGACGCTGTTGCTTGCGCTGCGGCACCGGTCTGCTGTGAGGGAGGCGCTTGAGGGGCGTGATGAGAGGACGGTGCAGCCGGTGCTGAAGTGGACGTGTGATCACATTATTGATCCGCGGTATGTGAGCGTGTGCGTTGAGGTTGGTATGGCGCTTGTTGAGCTGTATGCGCAGTACGCGGGTGATAGTGCCGAGTTGTTTGAGGGGTTCAGGGCGCTCAAGAGGAAGGTCACGAATGAGGTTGATCGCGCGCAGACGGCGTCTTCTGTGGGTGGTATGGTGGAGAGTTTGATTCTGGGGTCTGCTTGAGAGATGAGAGAGAGAGAGAGAGAGAGAGAGGAGGGGGTTTGTTTGCACATGACATTTGTGGTTTATTTTTTGATTCTTTGTGATGGGTGGTTGGGTGGGTTTATACTATACCCCTTTGTCTTTCGAGTTCCAACGTGGCATCCCTGGGGAACGTGACATTCAAGTCACGAGAGACTTTGAGTGCTGGTCGATTGACCTCGATTTGACGGGCTCTTGTGGAGCTAGAGAAAGAGGAACAACAAAAGACAGCTAGGAAGCAAGGGCAGCTACGGCTACGGGTGTGAGACTTGGATTTCGTGTGCATGTCAGTCAACAGGCTAGGGAGAGAAGGCAGAGGAAGAAGACATCTAAAAGGTGGAAAGGGGATTCATCATCTAGGGCTCCGTCTAGAGAGACGTTCGAGGCCGATGTGGACAAGAACTAGATCATCTTGGTCAACTAATGCATTGCGATGGCGTTGGGGATCCGAAAAAAAGGAGAAGGGAATACAAAAGAAAGATGATTGTGTGATATAGAATGACTACACAAGACCTGATTTTCACGAGATCTTAACTGCTTGCCTCTTCTCACAGAGTGATTCCGATATGTAATAGTCGACTTTGGCATTATCCCCTTTGCTTATATCTCTCTTGTGTTGATGGTTGAGAGTATCGTCTCCCCCCAAGACAGTTTTCGCCAATGTGAGTAGAAAAACACAAGTGTCAGATATGAAGGCCGCGGGCATTGCTTCTCTCCGCGAATGGAGTGGCTGCCGGCGGCCATGGAAGGCATAATATCTAGCTTTACGTACATCGTTGCTGCTCTTATGTGTTGCTCAAGGGCAATGCCGAGAGATGATACGGCACCGACCGACGCAAAGCCTATATGGCTCCATCTTAGGATTGCGCACTGAACTTCTAAACCTGCCGAGGCTCTCGGTGGCTTGTATGAAAAAGAAAAGAAAAAATAAACGGCTTGGGGAGACGTTACCGTGCGAAACCTAATCCTAGAGCTCGGCCGGCAAGTCATCCGTTCCTTGGGCTGCCCTCACCAGCGACTGTGTAAGTCGTGATGATGTTGTTGTCGTCGTTTTTTTGCCGTCGTAATTCAAGACTCTGCGACTCATTTCAAACTGGCCGCATTGCTTCATCGGTTTGGACATTATTGTTATTTTCAATTACCCGAGAAAGCCATAGAGTCTTGACCGGAAAGTTTGCGTATAGGAAGTGCACTGAACGATCGTAAGACCTTTGGATTCAGCTATGCGTAGCCGGTGTCCGTCGAAAGCCCGCTCTTCCTCCACGCAGTATTCTCTTCATCTTTTGTGTCCTTTGACTGGAATGGAAACGGCGAGGATAATTTCATTTCATCTAGTCACGCACAGCTTTGGGCCAAGTCGTGTTCTAGACGGGCCAAGTGAAGCAAAATCGAAAAAGTCAAGATAGTCCTGGGCAGATAAGACATGCCAAAACCACATGGGCAGTTTTGCTTTGCGATGCTCTGCTCACATCGATAGCTTCAATGTTTATGTAATCGGCACTAAAGCTCCATCTGGAAGACTAGGTTGCGTGGTTATTTGTGTGTGTGTGAGGAAAGGGAATGGCAGATATAGACTTCGATTGCCGATGTAGACATGAAATCATGAGATCCATCGGTCCAATTAACAGGACTCCCAAAAAAACATCACTGCTCTTCTTAGTCTTTCATGAATTGTACCGACCTGCAGGTAGCCGGTCTGTTGCGAGTCGCACATGGCATCAACCGCGCCCGTCAAGCTTTTTTTGAGTTCATCTCTTCTTTCTCCTTCTTCCTCTTCGTGCCTCTGTCCCGAGGGGGGAAGTTTCCGAGAGCAACGTTTCCCAACAACAACTAGCTCAACCTAGATATCCCGACCTGGATCATCCTGCGCTATTCGCTGATAAGTTCGCTTCACGCGGATACCTTAAGTCATGATACTTCGACTGGACTTGGGGGGGGGGTTGAACCTTCCAAACATTCGCGTGCCCTGCCTTTCAATCCAGGTTTTTTGACAGACCCCCAAGCAAAAGGCAAAGCGGGGGGCGGGTAGTGTCCCCATTTAATAATTGACCTGAAATACCCTTCATCGCCTTTTAAACTTGATGTTCAATACCACCTAATCTCTCGCCTGTGCGAGATGCGAGATGCCACCTCAATGACCAGACGTCGACGACAATCCAAACACGCGTAAAAGCACACGCTCCTTCGCCATCCCAGTCTCCCGGGTGTGATGTTGTAAAAGATACTGCAACAATGGCAGTCAACATGTCAAGCTCGTCGCTAGTGCCATTACCGAACTCGGTCGGTATGCCCAACACCATCAACGCCACCTTTGATGCAGCGCCCACCCTTCCGTACTTTGAACACGCTTGGTCGGTGCTAAGCATCATCGGCGTCTTCAACGTGTTTTTGGGGCTGTTGATTATTGGAATCACGTCGTTTTCCAAGCTCACGGTCGTACCCATTGTCTCGTCCGCAGCGGGTGCCATCGCGAATGGACTTTACTTCCATGCTTACTATGACAAACCGTACCCTCTTGCAAAGAGGGCAGCGGCGGCAGCCATTGGCGATATATTCTGGCTTGTGAGAACCCCTGTCTCTGGATCTTCTCGTCAAGATTTGAAAGAGCCTTGCATATTCGTTGCTGACGGAAGTTCGATAGATACAAGAAGCAGGGTTACCATTCTACAGCTTCATCATCCTCAACAGACTCCTTCGAGGGACAAAACGAAAAGTCTTCCACACGGTATTCTGGTCGACCCTCGTGCTAGTCACCGCCGTCAAAGTCATGATCATCTACTACCGTCTCCTCCGTATCCTAAGGGAAGACGACAGCCTCCAAGGCATCATCATCAGGGTCCACATCGCCTACTTTGGTCTCTTTGCAGTCAGCGAGTGCGTCAGCGCCTACTTTCTCCTCCGCATCTTTGCCGAAGTCCGGAAGTCGTCCAAGGAGGCCGGTCTCCGAACGAGCTTTACCCGGTACCTGATGCGTAGCACAGAGATCCGCGTCGCTTCGCTGGCTGTGGCGGCGGCGATACGGGTTATTACGCATTCGCTGAACGTGTGCCAGAGTAGCCCCGCGACGAGATATGTTGATCGGGCTGCTTATGCGCTGGGATGCTTCTTTCCCGTTATTATGTAGTAAGTGTTCTTAGGTGCTGATCTTTGAGGCAGGCTCGAGAGTTTGCTGACTGATGTGGGAATAGCGTCGACTTATTGGCTTCCAAGCTGCAGTTCACGACGCAGACGAATGATCCGTCTTTCGCGAGTGATAGGCCACTCAGGGGTTCGGTGTCGACTGGGAAGATGGCAGATTAACAAGATCTCAAAGACTCTCTTGTTCTAGCATACGTAGATAACTTCATAATACACAGTATATTTGCGAACGAATGAAAATACCATGCCGAACTTTGGTCATCCTGGAGAAGACGGGGATGTGCTCGTATCTCCCTACCAACGCCTATTGTTGATAGTATACGCTACTTGCTTGCTTATCTGTGACATCCCACGAAACCCCGACGCGAGGTCTTTTTCATCACCAAGCTAGCACATGAATTCAATCTGATTCGTTCAGCCTTGGCTGTTCGTGCTGCTAGCGTACTTCATCTTTTGCCCACGTACTTGCACGTACCTCCACATCCCCCGTAGGATCTTTGACTTGAAAAGAACTACCAAGATAAGTACTGTCATTGGAGACTCTCAGATACAGTTGGCATGGCATGGCCGTCTCCAGTCTCGGTCAATGAGTATTACCGGCACGACAGTCTCATTTGCAGTAGAACTTCAAACATCACGTTCATATACACTAACAATGACAAATTGCAACAGTGTAGCCACCTAAGACTATGTCTTGTGTCCCATCAGATGCCGTGGCCCGCTCGCGAAGCGAGGCTGTATCAAACCCGAGCGCTGAGGTAAACCAATGTTCAAGTTGCACATGAAAATACAGGCCCCTTCGCTGATCTAGGCCGCAGCAAGGCGCTACAAAACCTGAAGAAGGAGGAGGGGGCCTGCACGTCTGGCTAAGGGTGGCCTCCATGTAATAGTCTACCTTCCACAGCCTGATGTCGAAGATCGAGGAAAACCGCATAGGGAGCGTCCCAAATTCATAAGTACCGGGCGCGGGCGACCAATGCCGTCCCATTCCTTTACCTGGAGTTTCTGCATCGTGCTCAAAGATCTTGGGCATCAGCAAGATGAACATCTTTTCGTTACTTTTCGTGCTTGTTTTGGCACGAAATTCTTTCGCCGACAACGCCAAGTTCACCTATCCTACGAAGCCGTCCGGTCTTGAAGGTCCCACGTTCGTATCAGGCCAGGATGTCGTCTTCACCTGGACGACAGATGTTGACAAGCTTAACCTGCTACTGTGGACAAACAAAGACACCCGGTCCATCACGTAAAAAAGTCAGTCTGCTTGAATTGGCATGCTTGCCTTTGGCTTTGAATGCTAATTGAACCATATTTTTAGAGGGCATCTCGTCCAAATCCTTCACTTGGAAAGTAGACTTTAATGCTTTTTCCAACACCGACCCAGAAAACGACACTTACTACTTTCTAACGCTCTATATTGATGGATCGAAAACATATTTAGCTAAATCTACACAATTTTTCATTGGACTACCTGATGGGAGTGAATCCGGGTCTACTTCAACTTCAACACTCTTTACTCCTTCGCCGACTAGTTATTCGGCAACCACAACCTCGTCAGGCAGCTCTTCAACAACGGCAGCAAAGTGTTACTGCGCCGTCCGATTCCGGCACCGAGGGCCTCGGTGCAGGTGCCATAGCCGGCATCGTCATCGGGGCTATTCTGGGGGTAGGCCTATCCGTTTGTGCAGGGATTCTACTGGCAAGGAGGAGATACCGGGGGAAAAGGGATATTGGTGACCAAGGAAATAGTCAAGGAGAGATATCTGTATCCCCAGACGCCACTACTGACGTCAAATATCATTCGCCTCCTGTACAAGAGGCACCCAGAGTTGAGCTTGGATAGGGTATACACGCGGTAGCAGATCAGAGGCATCATCAGTCGGGTTCGCCAAATGATTTTGGAGATGGTAGACCCAACGAATTTGGCATTGTGGATTGCCGGCACTGGGCACTTATGGACTGTGGTTTGCTGTTACTTCGTTGATCATGACGCATCGCAAAGGGCGTTTCAATGGATTTAAACGTGACAGGATGTAGACGAACGCTTCTATTTGCGGCAAAGATTGAAGTTCCCTGCATTATCAACAGGAGAATATGATACCACATTACAAAATTATATTCTGGAGTTCAGGATGCTGAATCTCTTAGATGGGTTATTCTTATTCGATTTCGTTGCCTTACCAAGTCGGCTTTAGGCACTGCCCCAAGTTTTGACTTGACTTCGTAAGAAGTCCGATTGTCAACCTTTGAGGACTGCACTGCACTCGATTTTCCTTTTTCCATCCGGCGTTGTTTGGAAAATGCGACTGCGAAGTGTGAAGGCTACATCGTAAAACTGTGCGCAACCCGGTCGGCCGATCGGCCGATCAGACTGCCTACGGGATCAACCTGCGGCAAGCCGACAGATCCGATTGCAGAACACTCAATTTGCGCAGTTCAAGACCAAAATGTCACAATCTTCGAGCTTTTCCATGACAGGGAGGCCCATTGATATCTCTCGCCGGATGACTCAATTCTATCAGGATAGTTCAAGTGAAGAGCGAGGACGGACACCGGCGGAGGCGATCAAGGGGCCAAGCCTATAAGACTGATGATGGCCTTGGAATATTCCATCTTCTTCTCATAATGTTAATCGGAAATCATTAGAAGGAAAGATAACCTGGTGTCTTGCCTCTTTTTAACTTTTTCAGATTAGCAACTCAGTTCCCGAAATGTCTGATAAGAAGATTCTCATCCTTGGAAGCGGCCTGGTAGCCAAACCATGTGTCGAATACCTCCTGCGCAACGAGAAGAACCAGTTGACAATCGGTACCCTGCTTCACTGTCTGTTTAAATCATTCTCAGAGGTAGCTAACACTCTTGCAATAGCTAGCCTAACCCTCTCCACAGCCGAAGCGTTGGCTTCTGATCACCCTCGAGCCAGCGCTATTTCTTTGGACGTGACGTCTCCGGAATTAGATAGCCATGTGGCATCTCATGACTTGGTAATTTCACTCGTCCCTTTCATTCATCACCAAAACGTTGTCGAAGCTGGTATACGGGGAAAGACGCATGTCGTGACAACAAGCTACGTGTCTCCGGCGATGAGGGAACTGGAGTCTGAAGTGAAGACTGCCGGAATCACGGTTCTGAATGAAGTTGGCCTCGATCCTGGTAAAGAATGACTCCTTTAGTCACGAATGACAAATGAGCTCATACACGAACCCCTTAGGCATTGATCATCTCTACGCTATTCGCCTCATTAACGAAGTCCACAGCAAGGGGGGAAAGGTACAAGCAGTCAATTTCATCCATATATATTACCATTGATGAGACTCATGTATGAAAACGGCAGATTATGGAATTTCATTCTTACGCCGGCGGGCTTCCGGCTCCAGAGTGCTCCAACAACCCCCTGCGCTTCAAATTCTCCTGGTCGCCCCGAGGCGCGCTCCTTGCGCAGCTCAACCCGGCGTCTTACCTCCAGAATGGACAAGTCGTTGATGTTTCTCGCGAAGATCTCATGAAGCAGGCCAAGCCATACCACGTAATGGGCGGTTACTCTTTCCTCGCATATCCTAACCGGAACTCCGTTCCCTTTCGGGAGTTTTACAATATCCCTGAAGCGGAGACGGTCGTGCGTGGATCGCTGCGGTATGAAGGGAACCCTGCTTTGGTGGCGGCCTTGACGAAGCTTGGTTTGTTGGACACGCAGACACTGGATTGGTTGGAGAAGGACAGCGGTGGGTTGATGTTGCGGGAGGTTCTTGGGCGGGCCGTTGGTGCCGCCGGGACTGACGAAGAGTAAGTCACCCAAACATACATGCTTCGACTTGATTCTGTTACTGATGTGTCGAAAGGTCTCTGGTCACGCGTATTGACGACATTTGCGACTTCCCCGAAATTGCTGAGAGGAACAGAATCATTGACGGCCTGCGATGGATCGGCCTCTTCTCCGGTAAGCCGGCAACCCTCCGCGGCAATCTCCTAGACACACTTTGTGCGGAGCTCGAAAGACTTCTGGGCTATCAAGCAGGGGAGAGGGATCTGGTCATGCTCCAGCACAAGTTCATTGTCGAGTGGAAAGATGGCAGTCGAGTAAGCATACACGCCACAAACTCCCTTCACTTGAATCAAGATCGCTTTTGATACTGACCTGCGTGAGTAGGAAACCATCACATCGACACTTGAGCTTTTTGGAGAGCCTGGTGGGTATTCGGCCATGGCCAGGACCGTGGGTGTGACCTGCGGGATTGCCGCCCAGCTATTGCTTGATGGAGAGCCTGCTTTGAGTGTGCCGGGGGTGTTGGCGCCCTACACTTTGGAAATCTGTAATCCTATTCGCGAGATTCTTGAGAAAGAAGGGATTAGCATGGTAGAAAAAACACTTTGATGGAATATTGGGTAGACAGAAATTGGCGGCCGATTCAAGCTCTGTCAGATTGGTGTCCTACGCCTCAACGCGAGATTCAATGTTCGATATTTCCTTGTCATTTAATACCATGTTAGCTCTCGCCAAATCCAAACATCTTGACACTATTCCTCCAAGCCGCCTCGGCGACATCATCCACACTCAGCCCTTTCAAACCAGCCACGACGAATGCAACCCTGTCCATTGAACAACTCTCATTTCTCCCCTTGACCATGAGCCCCAACTCGAACTTGTCCTTCTTCTTACTCTGCGGCAAAGCAGACGCGTTCCCGAGATACCTCTTCGCCACCTCCGAACCCGCTGGTACCTCACCCCACGGCGCATCCGTCTCGATCTGCAAGTGCTCCAACGGGATATCGCGCACCATCTCCAGACTTTCCCTGTCCTGGAAGCTGAAGCCGTTGACGCTGACGTCGAAGCCGAGCTCGACCAGGGTTTTCATCTGAGCCGATGTGCCCACAAAGGAGTGAACCAAGCCGCGGCGGGGGAGGTTGGGGAGGTACGGCTGGATGATCTCCACGAAGTCATGGTAAGCAGCGCGGCAATGGAGAAATAGGGGCAAGTCCAGCTTTTGCTCGACAAATAGATCCAACTGCCGCTTAAAAGTGCGGATCTGTGCTTCCTTGGACGCGTGGTTTAGGCGGTCATAGTCGAGGCCCAGCTCGCCAAACGCAGCCAACGGCGATGATTTGCCTTCGGACGCGGAACCTAAGGCTTCGCGAACGATCTCTACCAACTTTTTGAAATGGCCATCCTCGCCGCCGTCTTCCTCGGCATCGGGCTCCGCAGCGTGATACGGATGGATGCCAATCGTTACGAAACACGTCCTCACCGGCCGCGATTTGGCAATGGAGAGGTTCGTGGCAGCGTCGCTGAGGGACATGCCCGTGAGCATCACCTTTTCAACGCCTGCGGCCGAGGCGCGGTCGAGGACGGTATCGAAGTCTGGTTGGTGGTATTGTTTGCTTCTGTAGAAGCCGGCGAAATCTTTGGCTGTTGCTGTTACTGCGACCTAGTGCTGGTGGTCAGATTTCGTGTGAGAACTTGAATTCAGAACCTCATGCAATTCGTCAAGAGTGGACTCGGGAATCGTGAACTTACATCTGCAAATCGAAGTTTGGTCTTGGGTTTGGGCGGCGCGTTTGCTGGGAAGCCAGCAAGCAGATCCGACGTCATGGTTTTGAATTTCTCTTCTTGCTGGAAAATGACAGGCTGGCTTGGGGCTCGCCCTCACGATACAAGAGGCTTCAATTGAGCGTGAACCGATTCCATCAATATGTTCTGCCAGGTGAAGTAATAATAGGTGTCTCTCTTGATCCCTCCAGAGCTTCCCCCGTGTTCCCCCCGCTTCGGTGGGAGATAGGCTAGTGGATGCGATGGCTTGGCGGGGCCGGTCTCGGCCGGACCGGCTTTCGGCTTTGGAAACTGGAACGGGGTGAAACTCCTGGACATGAGAGTAAGCATTGTCATAGTTTCTGAGTTAATCGAGGAATAGCATTTGTGTTATGGGGACTGCTTCTCGATTTATTTTCAAATTATCAATTTGCTGTTTGGCGTGCAAGTTCCTCGCGCTGGTATTGAGTGACCAGCCAGAGAAAAGTGAAGATGTTGCTTGCAGTAGTTGAGAGGCTTGACATGGATTTCACAATAAACTCTGGTGGCTTAAAATGATGCAAGCAAGGAGTTGGGGCCAGAGAGGAGATTCTTGAGGGATAAGAATGTGAAGGTGAGCTCATTCTTGTGAGCGCATTGTTGCAGCTTCAGCGAGACAAAACCTCAAGATGTTGAATCTCAAGCATCCAAGTATCCAAGCATCAAGACACCGCACTTCATTCAGATCAGCTCTTGATCACATCATCTGAACAGAGCATCCTGTCATTTACTATCTAGGTACATATGAATGACCCCGCCTTAAGCCAGCTCCTTCTCAAGCGCATCAGCCATCTCCCCCAACGTATCAAACTTCCAATCAAACACCTCATGATCCCTATTTCCCATCACCGCACCGGGCCTCACAATCCAAGACGACTTGATACCAGCCTCCTTCGCCGGATGGTGGTCATGGAACTGACTCTGCGCCGTCTGCAGCACCTGCTCCTTCTCAACCCCAAACTTCTCCTTCACCTCGCGGAGCATACACGTAAAGTTGCGCTGGTCAGGCTTATACGACCCCACATCCTGCGCCGTGACAACAAGATCAAACGGCACGCCCGCCATTGGTCCCGCGTTACTCAGCGCAAACGAGCCGCGGTCGACGTTGGAGAGGACGACGAGCTTGTAGTACTTGCCCAGCCGGCGGAGGGCGTCGACCGTGTCCGGGAAGGCGGGCCAGGAGCCGACGGAGTCGCCAAAGGCCTTTGAGGCTTCGGCGGACGGCAGGGATGACAGGCCGAGCTTGGCGGCGATTTGGGGGTGGATTGTGGTGAGGAGCTGGGCGTAGGGGAGGTCCGGGGTTTGGGCCTGTTGCGCGGCTTCGCACTCGTGATAGATGTCTAGGAGGTGCTTGCGGGTGAAGTCGGTGCGGTTGTTGGCGTCTAAGAGGGGTCGGAGGGCTGTTAGGGCGCCTGTTTCCCAGTCGATTAGGGTGCCGTAGACGTCAAAGGTTAGGACGCGGAAGTCTTTGAGGCTGGCCATCTTGTTTGAATTTGATATTGCAGATGATGGGAGTTCGTCGAGGAATCCAATCTTTCTTGGTGTAATTGTGCGGGGTCAGATCCGATCGGCGGTCTCTAATCGATACACTGTTGGACCTGCGATACACGTTTTTTTGTGCTTTGTTTAGTGAATATTGTAGGTCGTCTATGTTCTCAATGTGATATAGGAACTTTTACTCATTCGTCTTCCTCGATGATAATAAAGCTATTGACACGCAAGTAATCTCCACCTCCCAAGGGCGCGCGATGTCATCATGTCAATCGGAACCTGGAAGGCAAGTACACGGGCCCCCGCTCCGTCCGGATCGCAGTCCGGCCCGATTGGACCATCGAGTTTAGTGGGGGTTGCGGTACCGGCCCGGCGACCGGATGCGACCGGCACCGCTCCAGTCTGCCGCCGTGTAAGAGGCCTGGACGTTAAACCAGAGATAGGAGTTTCTCAACTGCGCTACATATGCCTCCCGGGATGCTTTTTTCCATAAGAGGCAGAGAATACTGATCAAGGAAACTTTCTGGCAATACTGTGGCCTTCAGCCACAAAGGGGACATAACATGTCTGAAAGCTCGTCTAAAAGCTAGACAAAATTGCGATTGAGATAGTTCCGGAAATTACCAATATCTTCGTAGGGTTCTTCTTGTTGCTGGTGATTGTGGATGGCAGCTGCGAGTGGCGATGGACGATGGAGGGTGAACATTGGAATGTATCCGAAAGCCTTTTACAACTTCGCTAAGATTGCTAGGCCAGTGTTATTACCCACAGCGTATACGCTGCTGAATACGTTCAGAATGACACGAGCAGATGGCGGGTAGCCCTTGCAACGGTCAAGCTATACCCCGACACTCCCAACGGAATTGTCTACCCATCGTGAAATTAAGGTATGCAGACACTACTCCCACGCATATGATACCATGATATTAGGTCAGATACACGGACCACAAGCCATCATGAATCCTGCGTTCAAGAGGTGGAATCCGTGGTATTTTTATAGTCACCTCAGAATCTACTTCGCATATCCTCCTTGAACATCGTCGCGCCTTTCCAACATACCACTAGTCAACCCTCACACTTCGCGGCTGCAAATACCAACAGACAGCATCCCCTACAAGCACTGATAATACCACGGATTCAAAACACTACAGCTACTTCCAGCAGAACACCTCGTAGCACCAACATAACCCGATCCCCCGCACTGCCCATACTTGCTCTGCGTCGGCTCGGGCACAGGAGCCGTCGTAACAGAAGCGCTTCGCGAAGAAGATGCTACATATGAGCTCGTGGTCGAGCGGATCGTTGATGCCGTCATCGATGACGGTACCCAGACGGTGATTGTCTCGATTACAGTATCGACTTGCGTCACAGTGATGATTTGGGTCGTCCAGCTGGAGACGGTGACTGTCACGACGGCGCGTCTTGGGAGGATTGCGGAGGAGGTTGGTGCGGTTGTGATGGCTGCCAAAGATTGGCGTGAAGTCGCTTCGGGTATCTTAGCATGTCTTGGACCTATAAGGTTGGCCTTGCGAATATCTTGGGAAAAGGGACATACGTGTGACGGTGTTAGTTGTCAGCTGTGCAAGAACCGGGCTGCTCGACAACAGCGTCGCTGTGAAAAGGTTGACCAAATGCATCGTGCGGGAGTAGGGAGTGATCTTGTCTCCTTGACTTCTGCGAGGCTATCTGTCAAGCTTTGGCCGAACCTCGGGAAACAGCCGTCCTATGTCACGAATTTTACGTCGGTCTGGGTTGGGCATATATAAAGCAAGTACGAGACATCCAATGTGGCTTCATGGCGAGGTTCCAGGGAGAGAGTGCATCATCTTTTGATCGTGCCGACAGCATGCTATGGAAGAAAGACGAAGATGGTGCAGGAAGCTGGTGAAGTTAGACCCTCCGGCAGATTCACAAGCCGGCTTGGCAGAGAGACTTTATCCAAATCCAGTCTCGAATCGACTGTGTTTGGGAGTGGAATCTCATGGTATGACAGAATGGCGCATCTCTCTCAAGGTCCATTTTCCCTTTTGAGACGCGGAGTTACATGGTCCCCTGTGAGAATAGCCGATCCATCTTCCAAGCCCAGAATAGCCAGCCCATGTCTACGAAGCTATTCGACTGATCATAAGCTCACGAGGGAGTATAGCAGCATTGGCGTGTAACCGTTAACGGCGCCTTTTAGCCTGAACGATATCGTGAAGTATCTGCGGGGTATTCATTGTGCAATTTGGATCAATTGCTGAAGCAGAATACGCACTAAATGCTTCTCCTCGCCTGTCGAGATTGCCATAAAGAGGAGTCTTGTGTTTGGGTGTCTGACAACGACGCATAACCAGGATCATCACCTTGGCATTGGCGTGAAGATTACTTCGGAGGTTACGCCAAGACGTCTTTCCTTCGTGTTCAGAGACTCCTTAAGCCTAAGGACGAGATGTGTTTGTGCGTACATTTTGGAAATATATGGACGTAATGAAAAGATCGAGGAAACAACGAGGATTGAGGCCATTGCATCCCGCAAACTTGTTGTTTCAATTAGGTGCACCGCTCTTCTTACACTCAAAGATCACACAGACCAACAATCGAAGACTTGACGAGCCCCTGTAAGTTGTACCCTGCGGCTCAACCAACCCACAGACTTTGGATTAATCTTGACGTCGCGCGAGCGAAAGCATGGCTCATTGAGTCCCAGCTCTTAGATCACGGATAAGACTGCCGAACCTGAGCGGAGAAGATACGATGAGCAGTCAGAAGTGCTTCTGAGCACTGCTCGACCTGAGCTGACAATCATTTGTAGCCTCAATACCTCCAGACCCTGGAGCCTGTTCGGCACGCACATCAGTTGCTCAGTCTGCGCGACGAGCCTTGATTTCAAAAACGCCGCGGGGAAGTGTCGAAAAGGGTCGCATCAGCCTATTCGGGTACTGCAGAGTGGATCTCCCGGCATGCCCTTGGCACGGCGTTGCATTGTTTGGTGTGCAATACCATGCTGCCCGCATTATCGTATGATCGAGAAAACGTATGCTCGAGAAGACCCAACACCAAAGCCTTGCCTTGTCGCCAGATTCGCATGTGGTTGAATAAAAGAGGCGTCTGGCACTACGGCTGACAGCCAACCCCTCTTTGTAGGATTCGAAGATCGACCATCCTGCGCAAGGAGAGCACTTATAACGATCTTCGGGCTTATGCTACGCCCGGCCGCAAAGCCTCATATCGGCCATCAAGTGATTGAAAGGCAGTCTAGTTCCTCGTTGGCCCGGTCTTGATGCCGATAGTACTGTATAGTGTTGCGGTCGGTCTGGTCGGAACCTGTGTGATTCGGGTAGAAAATCATCGTGCACACCACTTGAGAACAAATGGAGGGCTGTATTGTCGAAATGATGACTTGTTTGTGATTACTGTTCATCGGCAGTTCCAGCACCGACGAATCCGGTGTTGGCGGCGACGATCGCAGCAGCCTTGTGTTCCAAAAATCCGGGACCAACAGAAAAGGGAAGGGTCCAGGGTTCATCTGGATCGTTGAAGAACTCGAGATCCTAGATATATAAGAAACCCTGGTCAGCAATGACTGGCAGACGCTCGCCATCCCCGCATGCCCGCCTCGAAGTCGCGAGCGGCGATCGACATGATCTGCGCCGCTTGGCTGCCAGAAATCACCGACGCGGCGACGCCTTACCTTACCCACCAGGGTTCATCCATGGAGGAAGCTGAATATGCCAGGAAGCCACGAGGGTAGGTCCCATTTCAGCATGTCCGGGAACGAAGATGGCGATGAGATGGACCTGCAGAAACTGCAGCCTAGTCCCGTCACTGGATCTCGCAGCGGATTGATCCATAGTCGAGAAGTGACTGGCGAATGATAGCCGACAGAAACCTCACTTAAAAAAGGGCGAGAAGTAAAGAGAGAATCGAAAGACTCAATTAAGGCCGCCCCAACGCACATGGCGACTTCTGACGGTGATTCGTGGTCGCAGGTGGCGGGATCGTTGCGGGTGTGTGAGGCGGACCGTCATGGGGTTGCCGCCGTCCGCCTCACTTTGCCTATCTCCTGCAGGCTCACTCACCACCCCCAACCTGTAAGGTGGAACATATCCAGATGGATGGGTTCCCACCATTGTGAGAACCGACATTGCAAAGGCCGTATGTGGCGTCTGTCCTTGCATGCAGGCATTGCAGAGGCAGGTTCTGACGACTGAGAAGCCGAAGCGGTGAGGATACCGACAATAGCTGTGCCGAAAAGGCAAGACAAAGTGCTCCTTTTGTCTTGCTTGGTGCAATAATATGCCTTGGGAACTCGTAATATCGACTCTGTCGCAGCGTACGAGGATTGGCGCGCCCGGATCATCGCATTGTGGGCGAAGATAAATACCTTCTTCGTCCTCCTGATCGCCAGTATCTCAGGATGACTTGCGCCATCTTTGTTCATCCAATGTGCTCGGGCAGATATCTCATGTTACCCATGTCCAAGCGTCTGCCATGCCTTCGTCAACAGAGATGAACAGATACTGGATTCCCCGGTTGGATATCCACAAGAAGATCATCACCCAAGAGCTTCCCTATTATCTTGGGCCGGATGCAACGGTCAGGCCGTACACAAATGAGGTGTGAATATCTCATTCACGATGACTGAGACGCCTCTCACAGCATCTACAGGGAGAAGATGGATTTCTCATCACCACTCCAGGCCCTTGTCTGACAGATGTAAGCTTGCCGCATGGTTCCTCTACCCATTTATTCTTCTTTGACTACGTAGAATTTGTTAATCATCGTTTCTGCGTGCAGGAGCAAATCGACGATATCTGTAGGAAATCCAAGGAAATATGGGAGCGTCAGGCAGCCATTCGAGCACAAGAAGCGGACAAGCCCCTCAAGAGACCATTGCATCAGCCGGTGGTGATATCCCGAGGGTCAAACGACTCATCAAGAAGGAGACATGATGCACACCGAAGCCACGAGCGACATCGACGTTACGACGACAGGCGGCGTGAGTGAAGTCGGGTGGATCGGCGGAGTCGACTACTGTGAATGAGATCTCGCATTGGGCCAGGTCTTTGGATCTAGGCATTGAATATTCAGGCGTTGCAGACGGCCGGGTTAGTCCTTTCATGCATTCGGAAAGAATTTGTGGGATTCGATGATTCGAGGCATGCGCAAAAGGTCGTGTCTCTGGTGAGGGGGATCGAGTTGTGTGGCCTGGTGGTCGCAGCAGCCGGTGGACCCGACCGAACACTCGTTCTTTTGACTGGTTGGGCGTCTGGCGAAACGAGGCAGTACTATAACCAGATTTTTGTTTGATTGGGACGAGAAGAGTATGTGTCCCGAAACCATCCAGCAGTAGTCTGCCATCTGGCATTTTTGGGGGGTCCAATGGTAACGTCAAAATCTCTGAGTCCTTTTGCACGCTGCTTCCTTTTGGTATGTGTATGCGAAATCGTTGCAAGAGGCGCGCATCAGAGTGCAGCGCCAGCGAATGCCATCAGCTGGCGGTTCCCCAACCAGATACCTAATTGGTGCGTGTTTGCCCTTTCCAGAATAGACAGGTTGCATTTATACCAGACCAAATCGTCGTTGTAGGCTAGTAGCACATTCATGCGGGCCGAGAATGTTTGTTCAATGAAACCTTCTAGGCGATGGCGTGGCTGACTGATGCTTGGACCGTGCTCCGTTGCAAATGCACAATGAAAAGTCCATCTTCAGTCTCAAGGTACGATTTCTTATCCATGTCTGTTGGTTTGTGGCATGCGCGACGAATTAGACGAGACATGGCAGCCTGGTTGCGGTGGTGAGCATGACACGGCTGCCTACATTGTTATCGAGGCCAATGTCCGCGTCTTCTCAGGTCATGCGGCAGCTTATGGTAGTATATGGTGTGCCTCGCCTTTCCCAATGGGCGGCATGGATTGATCCAGACTCCAGGTCAATCCGTTGTGAAGGAAGCTTCGTATCGCTGAAGATTGAGAGGGCCAGCGGACCAGAGCATCAGTGCCTGAACGGCCGCTCTACGTGGCTCCCGGCTCGTCCCTTTGGCCCGCGTTCCCGGGGGAGAAGGCGTGAGATAGCCAACCACGTTCACCCACTCGCCGATGCGTGTCTGATTTGAAGTCACGGTACTGAGTAAGAGTTGAACGTTGACCAATACACTAATATCGGATCCTTTGGGGAAGTTGTGCTCTAGCGTGAGCACAGCTGAGTGCGTCGAGTACGCCGTGACACTGGTACCAATCAGTATAATTACCAATAGTAGATTCTTGTTATACGGCGAGGAAGGGTAGCCGTGTGCAAGAAGTATCGAAACTTACCAGCCGAGAAATCTGACCTTGTCGCCCTGTGGCCGAGACGGCAAGTCGGACAGAAGACAAAGCTGAGAAGGCAGCGGGCCTCTGGACATGGCTAAGGCAGTTATTCGTTACTTAGGACTCGTGCAATGTGCACCATCACTTGGCGACGTTGATGGCCAAGTCAATCCAGGCGGCGGGTCAAAAGATTTGGACAACGGTCATTTGAGGTTGACAGACGGCGTGTGTCTGAGGGACGTTCCTTGTACATCGTAGTTTCCCCCAGCCGTGACATTCTCACTGAGGTGGGAATGGACCTACCGCACCTAGCTGCTGGCAGCTGTTGGCGTCTGTAAGTCTGGTCAGAGGGGTGCATGCGCTCTATCGGCGATAAAGAGGTGGCTTATCTGGATCTGTGGTCACCAAGATCGCTGCCCGTCACGCGGGCGTCTCACATGATCGGCTGAACCGCGGCTAAATCAGGCGGCGGCACTGTTGCTGGGCACAACCGCCGTCATCGCTTGCCCACTAAACGGCATCGCTGAGCCAGTCGGGAGCTTGCATCATACCTACCTACCGACTACCTGCCTGACTCTATCTATCAGCCTTCCAACTATCAACTTGGCGACAACTTGACTTGAGCGAGCCGCGGGTGTTCGTCGCATGATATAGAAATAACCGGAAACTTCGCCTACCAGTACGTCTTCGCTAAATTCGCGGCTCGTTGACGACGACGAGTGCCCGCTTGTTTCCTGTTTCGGCACCCCGCCATCAAACTTCGGTCGAGTGCCACGCAACCCCGGAATACGGCTGCCTGCGAACGATCGCTGCCTGCGCACAACCTCTTAAACGACCGGAACCCTTTCGATCTAACCGACTCATACTACCAACCCCAAAACTTTAGCAAATCCCATCATGTCTGGCGTCTGGGGCTGGTTTGGCGGTGGCGGCGGCGCCAAGAAGAAGAACGATGCCAAAGATGCAATCCTCGGCCTTCGGGTCCAGCTTGATATGCTGCAAAAGAGAGAGAAGCATCTCCAGACGCTGATGGATGAACAGGATACTATTGCGAGGAAGAATGTCAACACAAACAAGAACGGTAAGTTATCGGAGCAAATGAGATAGCTGGGGGTTGGATACTGACGAGACATCGCGATAGCCGCAAAGGCTGCCTTACGTCGCAAGAAGGGCCATGAACACAGCCTCGAACAGACCATTTCGCAAATCACGACACTCGAATCCCAAATCAACGCTATCGAGTCGGCGAATATCAACCGCGAGACGCTCTTGGCAATGGAGAAGGCTGGCCAGGCCATGAAGGGTATTCACGGCAAGCTCACGGTTGACAAGGTGGACCAGACAATGTACGTTTCGAATATTCCAAGCCAGTATGAAGGAAAGCTACTGACTACAAAAACAGGGAGGATCTCCGCGAACAGAATGCGCTTAGCGAGGAAATCGTTAACGCTATCACAACGGGCCAGACCGACAATATCATCGACGAGGACCTTGAGGATGAGCTGGATCAAATGCAGCAGGAGGCTCTGGACGAGCAAATGGTGGGCACTGGCACGGTACCTGTGTCAGACCGCGTTCACCAGATGCCTGCCGCCGCAAACGGACCGAGTAAGAGAATTGCGCCCTCCGAGGTCATGATAACTGTGATGTACTGACGAGATAAACTAGTCAAAGGCAAGGCGCAAGCTGTCGAAGAGGACGACGAAGAAGCTGAGCTTCGCAAGTTGCAGGCGGAGATGGCTATGTAAGGATGTCGGGCGTGAGGCGATCCTGCGGGGATGGCCGAGAATGATGGCATAGCATTCCTGGTTCGGGATGGAGCTTCTAGAGGCTTTGCATGAGAATTGCGGCGTGGTGGGATAAGCAGGTCGAATATCACAGCTGCCCGGAGGAGTGGATACTGCACGACACACTCGATATACACGAACATGCTCACCACCAACGACGAGTACTACTTCGAAGCGGCCCTCGTTCACATGTTTCTCAGCTACCTGCCCCTCTTTCTCAGACCTGTCTACTGGCGTTGGCGTTTTGGGTTACGTGGGTGCCATTCGATAAGAATCTCGCGGTTGTGGAGGCTGATGGGAGGGAGTTTGACGAGCTTTTCTGGTTTGCTGGAGTGGCACTTTTTACAGTCTCCGAGTACTACGTACACCTCACTTTTTTCATAGAAGACATATTGATTGTTGTTGAGAAGCTATTTGCAAAACTCGTTGTCGTCAAGCGGGGGGTCATGCAGACTGCGCGTTGGCGCCGTTTCTCTCGGTGAAGCACTACTTGCGGGCTATTGCGTCGGAAGCGCTGCGGCATCGTAGCGGTGTCAAGTCCGGTGAGCAAGCGGGCGAGACATTCTCTCGCCGGCCCACCGGCAATGCCAAGTTCGCTGTCTCAAAGGGATCCCCACCAGACCGGGACCGGGACAGGAGCCATCTCTCACGTGTCTCGGCACACCGCCAGTCGTCAGGAGTGACCGATCGCGAGCCGTGGTGTTGGAACCCCACGACCATTCCCCCCGGTGGCACAATTGCAGACTGCGGTGGTGGGTGTCAGTATTGCGGAGGACTCGGCTGCCTCTTCCGACTCGCGTATTCTATTAGCATAGTGTACAGACAGGATCCATGATGTGAATCCGGATCCTTATCATTGCGATCACGATGTGGGCTCGATCATCGTAAGAGGTCAAATGAGGCTTTCATATACGATCAATGCAAGTTAGACCAGCGGGCACCGGAGTCCTCTGCGGTGTCTTGCGAATGGAGGCGCCAAAAATTAGGGCGGTTGGGCTGCCAGGAGAACCTTCGAAGGTTCAGCACGTTGAGAACATAGAGGGCTGGAAGAGTGGATTTTTTTCGAGATGCTTTGGAAGTATTTTCTGTCACCGTCATGGCTAATCAGCCACGATATTGGGCTGTGACGGGGTCACCGATACATGCATGCTATCGAGTTCCACATGGACTGCTTATTCGAGCACCTAAGAACAGGCCTCTCAACTTTCTTAAAAGCAAAACCTGGGAATACGCCAACTCAAGAGTCAAACCTCAAGGTCGGTCGTTGGTTGTTCTACAAGGGTACCGGGGCTTACCTAAGTGGGCTCGTAAGGTATCGACGGCCAGGGGTAGGCACGCTAGAGTCGCAGGTGTTGGCGCCTGCCGAAACTTGCACCTGCCACATGCCACACCGAATTCTCAGCGGTGAGGCAGGAACGTTAGTGTATCCGTAGGTATCCGTACCTCGGCCTTGGTGTAGCAACGTCTTCCCAGCACGCTGGCTGTGACGTGACAGCGACCAATGCTTCCTTCCCGAAGAAAGTGAAACCGTCTTCCTGGCAAAAGCTCGGGTCAGGACTGCCAACTCAATTTCTTCCCCTTCACTTTCTTCTTCCGCCTCCCGTCCCTGCAAACAATTTCATGGATGGGTGTCCTTCCGCATAAACAACAAAACAATCGACGATGAGCCTTATCCACCTCAATTGTGCGCCCGTTGTTGCAGTCCACAACAACAATCAATAGCTGGCTTTTCTCATGACCATGTACCCGACGATTACCTGACTTTCCTGGTAATATCAGTATACGTATCAGCCTCGGAATCGCGATGGCTTCCCTCGCAACTTCGATGCCTTGCCAGCTCAGATAGGTACCGACTCGTTCTCCCCATCGGTCATCAGTCTTCGATCATCGGTCGTCAGGCCCGCCCAATACCACCAGCCATGCTGTCGGCCGTCCTCTCAGCGCCCAACCGCCGAGTCGTGTACGGCTCCATTGATTCTTTCTGTCATGTCCAGTGGCATGTCGTCGGACCAAGTCGGGAACCCGCAGAGCACCAATCCGCACCCGGCGGCATCACTGCGGCACACAACATGTGTATCCGTACGCATCTGCTCGGGCCAGACTGGGCTACTGCACCTCTCAGACACTGACCTCGGGAGGAGCCATGCCATCCCGTCCCATCCCATATCGACGTCGGCCCAACCTCCGCTAACCTCACCAACTTACTCACCAAAACTTTCGCCCGAACACTCCATCTGGCGCTTACATTAGATGGCACAGCAAGTCGTTCCACGGGAAACTCCTTGCTGACATGGTCATCATGGCATTGCATTCTTGTATTCCCCCAAGTCTCCCGCCCACGTTCCTCCTCATTCCCTTGCAGACAGCCGAAGAACACAGCCCGCTACAAGCCGTCGCCCAACCCAACCCCACCACTCCTCTGCTGGTGCCACTGTCACTGTCACTGCAGTCACATCCGCCCCTCCCGCCAGCCGTGGTCCGGACCTTTGCTGCATGGATCTTCAGAGACGAGCCTCAGCCAGGCGAGCCACGTTGCACCTCGCTGACCGGGGGTTTAATGGCCGATGAGAAACAAACCGCGCTCGCCTCCAACCCCTACCGTTGACATGCCAGCCGCCGGTGAGCGTCTATGGAAGCATAGTTTCAGTCAACAAGTGGCCAAGTGCACAAGCATAACGTCTCTCGACGTCGTCTAACTGCTTCTAGCCAAACCGCGGCTTGTCCCCTGCCCACCCTCCATCTCTTCGAACAACATGAATGACGGGAAGAAGGTTGGGTTTACCCTCCACTACAGTCCAGGAACCACTCTTCCGTCGGCAATCGTTACGTTGTGTCTTGACAGGCGCGATGAGGACCTGTGCTTACAAGGATATGCCTGGCCCTAGTGGACCGGCCCATCGACCTTCCCTGCTCCGGCTGCCCGATGCGTGCGAGTGCACTGGGCCGGAAAATCAACGACCAGCGCAGCACAGCAATTATTAGCTCATAGCCGCTGAGTGGAGGGATGCTTGACACTTGACACTTCATCGAATCCAAAAATTCCCTCTTTCTCAGAAGAATCTTGGAGAGCCTAAGCCCTTTCGAGGCCTTCTCAGGCCAAGTATCCTGCGTACAAGTACATTCAACCTCCTCAGTATCACTCATCTCTCATCGCCTGGTGAAGACTATTGGTGGATGGTCATTGCGCCTTGTTCTTTTGTGGTCTCTCAGTCTTTGCCATTGCCTCACCGCAAAGACTGACCCGTATGCTTTTCTTCCCTGTGGCCGCCGCAATGATGTTGGCTTCTGTGGGTAAAAGTCAAGCGACGCACTCATCCGATAGAATGGACTTGAACGGCATGGCGGTATCGGTATGTCATCTTGAGGCCCAGGTACGGCCCTATGAGACTACGAAAAGGGATAAGACCACAAAAAGTAAACCACATATCCCGGGAAAGAAAATCACCGACGTTCATGCCCGGCCTCGTTGAGTCCGTCTCATTATGCGGGTTGGCCGCTCGCTTCCAATCGCATCGTCGTTGGGCAGCCATCAACCCTCCTCCTTGTCTCCTTGTCCGTCTGATGTCCCAAGTCCAGTTCCGTTCCTCTGTCTCGCCTCTCGTCACATTATCTATCACATCACTCAAGCTCCCGAGTTCCAGAAACCGCACTCCCCAGCCCAACCCAATTGCGACGTGGCGCCAGTGCTTGTTCCGCCTCACTTAAGCCAATGGCTCTAAAGCACGCACGACAGTGATCACTTCGACTCTGGGACTGCCAGGATTTGTCTCCATTCGTGGGGACAGCGTGGGGTAGGCCTGCGTCAGGGACCCCTTACTCCCGCACCTTGAACCCTGCCACCGACCAGTGATGCTTTTGATGTTTGGCACTGCTGGGAAAGCTCCCCCCTGCTTCTCGAGAATCTACTTTTCTCCCACAGCTTAGCCCAATTGTGCCCTCCCGGGATTGTCGTAGTCGGGACGCATCTCGTCACTCTTGGTCCCTTATTTCCCAACTCTATCCAGTGTCAAGCCGAGACAAGAAACCTGTTGCTTCCTTGTCGTAACTGCCCATTGCACTTTTGTCTGTTGTTTACACCACAACACGGTCTCACAGGCGACAAGATACCTCTCAATACATCCATTTGAGTCTCGCGATACCAGCCCAAGAGACTCGAACTTCTCACTCCGGCTTGGGCACCGCACTACCACAAGAACATTGAGAACTTGTCAAGAAAAGAAATCCCAATCTCATCTCTCGCCAAAGACAGCCGTCCACGTGCGCCACAAACATCAGACCATCTCCCCGGATCAGCATTGATCAACTTTTGCGAAACAAGGACCCCCATAATCCACGAGTCCCGGAAGCATGAATTCGGAAGAACCAGTCGATTTCTGCCCCTACCGGCAGAACCTTGATTGGAGCCAAGTCCAAACGCAAGACTTCTCCAACGTCCAGTATTTCCAACCATCAGATTCTGAGCTGGAAAATGGTATGTCACTTTAAATTGCGCTTTGAGTATCGCAGTAGCACGCCTAACCCCCTCATCTTACAGACGGCGACGTATATGCCAATGGCGTGACGTATCCCTCACAACCTGCACAGGCCAGCAGCAGCAGCAAAAAGAGCAAGAAGAAGGCCAAGAAGGAGAAGAAGGCAGCACAAAACACTTATGAAGAGCCACCGGCTGCCGCTCCTGAACTTCCCACGCCTGAACCGCCTCAAGATACCGGTATAGCCGAAGACGAGTGGCCAACGACTGCACCTTCAAAAAAGGACAAGAAGAAAAAGAAGAAGGGCAAGAAGGAGGAAGCTGCTGCACCTCCGCCGCCTCCGCCTCCGCCTCCGCCACCCGTAGAACTCGAGCCCGAAGCGGAACCTGAGCTTGAACCTGAGCCCGAGCCCGAGCCTACGCCTGAACCAATAAAAGAGGAAGAGGTTGTAGAGGAGGCATCCGTGTCTCCGACGAAGACGAAGGAATCCTCCAAAAAGGACAAGGACAAGGAAAAGAAGAAAGACAAGAAGAAGAAGAAGAAGGGCAAGGGCGGAAAAGACGCCGAACCGGAGCCGGTTGAGAGCTCAAGATCGATCCCTCCTCCGCCACCGCCACCCCCGGTCGAGGACGTAAAGCCGCCAAAGATGGAGGATGTCCCAGCTCCGCCTCCGGAGGCCTTGATTGAGGCCAAGGAGGAACCGCCAGCTGTCGAAGCGGATATTGAGCCCGCTGCTGATCGGAGTCTCGATGACGCCAAAGACGACGAGAAAGCAGTGACGGAGATATCGCCAGAAGCCGCAGCCGGCATTGCAGAGGCAACCGAGTCTGCAGCTGTAGATCCCGCCGCCGCCGAAGCTCCCGCCGAAGCTCCTGTTGAAGCGCCGACAGAAGACAGCCAAGATCACGCGGCCGATACCCCAGCCATCGATGACACCTCACCTACCACGCCGGCAGAAGCGACAATTGAGACAGCAGAGGCTGCACCTGAAGCTCCCACGGAGGAGGTTACAGCCGATGAGCCTTCAGCACCGGAAGCCGAACCTGTTGCAGCGGAACCTCAGACTGACGACACACCATCTACCGAAGCTGTTCCCGAGGCTCCTGAGGCCCAGGCTGAAGCCGAAGCTGATAAGGAAGCGGACGACAAGCCTGAGGACGCAGCTTCTGCCGACACAGCTGCTGATGTAGTCCCCGAGCCAGCTGCAGAGACTCCAGCAGAAGACAAACCTGACGAGGCTGCACCCACGACAGACGATGCGGCTTCGGCAACCGACGAAGTCAAGCCCGAGGAGTCCACCGCCTCAGATCCGGCTCCCGAAGCTCCTGCCGACGCAAAGCCCGAGGATCCTGCACCGACAGAGGAGCCCGCTAGCGAACCTGCAGCTGAGCCTGCTTCGGAAGATATCGCGCCTGCCACAGAGGCTGCGGTTGATGCCTCAGTCGAAACCGAGTCTGGAGATGCTGCTCCTGTGGAGGAAGAGGCAACTGAAGACGCTCCTGCTGAGTCAAAGCCTAAAGATCCCACGCCAGCTCCGGAAGAGCCTGTAGCCTTGGAAGAGCCAGCAACAGCTCCTGCAGATGATAAGCCAGAGGATTCTGCTCCTGTAGATGAGCCAGCCGCTGAGGCTCCTGAGGAGCCAAAGCCAGAAGATGCCGCACCTGTGGAGCCTGCGTCCAAAGCGTCAATTGACGCCGAGCCTGCGGATGCGGCTCTCGTTGAGCCTGTTGCCGAAGCCGTGGACGAGGCTAAGCCCGATGTCGCTGCCGCTGCAGAGGAGTCTGCTGTCGATGCTCCTGCCGACGCTCCGGTTGATGCTCCGGTTGATGCTCCGGTTGAAACTACGGCTGAAAGTCCGGCTGATGCCCCGGCTGACATCACAACCGAAGAATCAGCGCCCGCAGAAGAACCTGCTGCTGCCGAAGTCAAGTCTGAGGATCCCGCCCCAGAAGAGGCACCTGCAGAGGTTTCGCCTGAAGAGTCCTCCGCTCCTGCTGCTCCTGCAGCCGAAGAAACTCCTGAGGCCAAGACTGAGGATGATTCTCCTGCAGAAGCACCGGCTGCCGAAGCCACGGCTGATGAGGCATCTGATGAACCAGCTCCAGCCGAGCCCTCAGCTGAGCCTTCGGTTGAGGCTACGCAAGAGGCGACTCCAGAGGAGCCAACGTCGGAAGAGGCATCCACGATTGAATCTGCTTCGACAGAGGCATCTTCAGTTCCTTCCGAGGTCACACCTGAGGTAGCCAAGGAGACTGAGACGGCCGACGCTGCACCGGCGGAGACCGATGCCGCCGATGCTCCGGCAGCTGACGAAGTAGCGCCATCGGAAGATGCAGCCACTGAACCTGCAGTCGATACACCGGCTGTGGAGGATGCAACCGAGGCCGCAGTCGTCGAGACAGATGTCCCCGCGGATGATGCTGCGAAGCCCGAAGAGGCCGAACCAGCCCCCGCCGCCTCCGAGGAAGCGCCAGCACCTGATGCTCCGGCTGAAGCGGCTGAAAGCGAGGAGCCTACTCCTACTGAGCCGACCGAGGTTAAAGAAGAGGCAGCACCTGCTGAGGACAAGCCTGCGGTTATCCCAGAGGATGCAACAACCGCCGATGCAGCTGCTGAAGAGTCCAAGCCTGACGACGCCGCCGCTGAGGCAGAGCCAGCTGTGCCAAAAGAAGAAGCTCCTCCTGCTGTTGAAGATGCGCCCGCTCCCGTAGAGGCAGATGACAAGCCCGTTGAGCCTATCGCCGCTACCGAACCAGCAGAGGAGCAGCATACCACTGCAGACAAGGAAGTCGACTCGGCGACTCGACCGGCAGAGACCGAAGACGAGCCCGCGGTCGCTGAGGCGGCCGAGGCATCAGTCGAAGTAGACGCTGGTCCTGCGGACGCTCTTGAGCCTGCTGCTGAGACCGCAAATGCTGACGATGCCGAGCCTTCCAAGGAGACTGGGCCCGAGGCTGACGCTGAAGCCTCCAAAGAGATTGAACTTGAGCCCTCGACAGAGATTGCTGAAAGCGCTGAACCTGCCAAAGACTCGGAGCCCGAGGCCGCTGTTGATGCCACACCTGATACCCCTGAGACGGTCGAGGCAACTGCCGACGAGACAAAGGATCCTGAGTCTGAACTTGCCCAGGAGGAAACTCCCGCTCTTAAGGAAGACGAAAGTCCTCCTGCGGAAACTGAGCCGGAGGCTCCGAAGGAGGAGGAAGCTGAAGTTGCAAACGTCAAGCCAGATGCTTCTGAGCCAGTCGAAACTGAAGCTGAAGTCCCCAAGGAGGCTGCGGTGGAAGCTGCGGTGGAGGATGCTGCCGTAGATGAGCCTTCCGCGGCTCCCGAGGTTGATAACACGGAAGAATCTGCTCCAGCGGTTGCAGCAGAGGTTGAGGCTCCCGCTGACGCTGCTCCTGAGGGTGCTTCTGACGATACTCCCGAAGTCGCTCCTGAGACTTCTTCCGAGGATGCCCTCGAAGTCACTCCTGCGATTACTACTGAAGTTGCCTCTGGGGCTACTCCCGAGGCTGTCCCTGAGGCGGCTCCTGAGACCGAACCCGAGGCAGCAGCTATTGCAGTTGAAGCCGATGTTACTAAGGAGGCTGAAGCCGAGGCTGCTGTTGAGCCCGACACTGCTCCTGAGGTTGCACCAGCCGAAGCCGAGCCTACTGCAGCCGAGCCCGAGGCAACGAAAGAGGACGAAGCTGCCGCAACACCAGAAGCCACCCCAGAGGACACCCCAGACGTCTCCAAGGAAGCCGTAGCCGAAACAACAGACGCCGCGGCCACCGACGCAGCTGAGGATGCCGCCGCCACGGAAGATGCAGTTGTCTCAACTGAAGGTATGGACGGATACGAAATCATCAGTGACGGCAAAGAATTCACTTTCACCGTAGCCATTCTCTCCCCAGGGACCAAGGATACTAAAGAAGAGACAGAACCTGCGACTGAAGCCGAAGCCGCACCCGAGGATGCCAAGACCGACGAGACAGTTCCCGATCCCGCCCCGGAGGAGCCGATTGCCGCCGCCGTCGCCGAAGTGGAGACCGAACCAGAAGCTCCTGAGGAGACCCCAGCCGAAGCTACTGAGCCCGAAGCCAGTCCTGAGGAGCCCAAGACCGAAATCAACGAGAACGAAGCTGCAACTGAGCCCGAGGCCGCCACGGAAACCACAGCCGCGGAACCAGAGGCACCTGCCGCAACCGAGGATCCTCGGCTTGAACCCGCGGCTGAGGCAGAAGCTGAGTCAACTCCCGAGAATAACGAAGAAGTCCCCGCTGCGGACCCGGTCCCAGACGCCAAGGAGCATGAACCGGATACGACTCCAGATGCACAAGACCCTGAGCCGTCAATTGAGGAAGCTCCAAAGCCCGAGGCCGAGGCCGCCACCGAGTCCCCTGATCCTGCCCCTGAAGAAGCTATTCCGGAGAAGGCTGCAGAGACGACCGTAGATGCTGGCGAGGCGCAACCTGAGGCTGATGCTGCTGCTCCTGAACCCGAGGTTCAACCCGAGGAGTTCGCAGCGGCTGCTGTTGAGGAGCCTGCTCCCGAAACAGAGGCCACCGCAGATGAAAACGAACCGGAGGCCAAGGTCGAGGACGATGCTGAAGCCAAGGATCCTAAAGCTGAAGCACCAGTAGCAGAGCCCGAAGTCGAGACGACGTCAGATGAGGCAGCACCCGCAGCCGAGGAAACCAAGAAGCCGGAGGCCGAGGCTGTCCCAGAGGCTTCCCCTGAGACGCAGGAGGTCGACCCTGCTGCCGAAGCGGCTAAGGAGCCCGAGCCTGTTGCTGAAGCTGAGCCTGCTACTGAGGCTGAGCCTGCTACTGAGGCTGATCCTGCTACTGAGGCTGATCCTGCTACTGAGGCTGAGCCTGCCGTTGAAGCTGAGCCTGCCGTTGAAGCTGAGCCTGCTGTTGAAGATGAAGCTGCTGCTGAAGCAGCAGAGCCTGCCGCCGAATCCAAAGATCCAGAGCCCGAGGCAGACACACCCGTCGTGGCCGTTTCAGAGGAAGCGGCGCCGGGCCCGGAGACTGTGGCTGAAGAGGACAAGGAGGCTGATGTTGAGCCTGCTGCTGCTGCTGAGCCTGCTGCTGATGAGACTGCTGCTGAGCCTGCTCCTGAGCCCGCCGCTGAGCCCGCCGTCGAAGCTGACCCAGCTCCTGATGTCAAGGAGGCGGAACCCAAGACCGATGCTGTTACTGAGGCAGACGTCAAGGAACCCGAGGCTGAGACTACGGCTGAACCTGATGCCGTTCCTGCAGTCGAGGCTGTCCCCGAGGTCGAGGTTGCTGTCGAGACAGATGCTGCTCCTGAAGCAGAAGCTGCTGTTGAAGCTCAGGAGCCCGTTTCTGAACCTCTTGCTGAGGCAGCGGTTGAGGAGCCAGAGCCTACACCTGCGCCCCCGGCTGAGGAAGCTGAAGCACCCGAAGCTGATGTCGAAGTGGCGGAAGTCAAAGAAGCAGAGCCTGCGGCTGATGCGGAACTTGTCGCAGAGGTCGCTGACCCTGCTCCTGAGACTGATTCGAAAGAGCCTGAGCCCGAACCGGAATCCACTCCGGCCGATGCTGCTCCGGCCGAGGACGCTGTCGACGTTACGGACACGGATCCAGAGCCGGAAGCGCCAGCAGCAACCGAGGATGCCAAAGAACCCGAAGCGGCTGCTGAAGAAGTCGCTGCAGCAGAAGAAGTCAACGACCCTGAGCCCCAGGCCGAAGTTGTCGAGGATACGAAGGATGCTGCCGCCGAACCTCCTGCCGCCGCCGCAGAGACCACTCCGGAGGTCGAGGAGGCCCAATCCGATCCGCCCGCTGCGGTGGAGGAACTCGCTGAGGCGGAGCCTGCACCCGAAGTCAAAGAGGCGGAGGCGGATCCGGCGACTGAGCCAGCTCCGGAAGAGACCAAGAAGCCCGAACTCGCCGAAGCTGTTGCAGAAGCGAGCCATGCTGCCGCAGTTGAAGAAACGCCGGCACCGGAACCTGAGCCTACTCAAGAGACCGAGGCCCCCGACGCCGTTGAAGCAGATGCTGTCACCGAACCGGTTGAGGAGTCTGCACCTGCTGATGAGCCTGCGGCTGCTGAGCCGGACGCACCCGCTGAGCCGGACGCACCCGCGGAAGCAGCTGTTGAAGAGCCTGCCGAAGCACCTGTTATAGATCCTGCCCCGGCCGAAGAGTCTACACCAGCTGAGGTACCCGCAGCGGCTGAGGAGCCTGTCCCTGCTGAAGAGCCTGCTCCTGCTGAGACAGAGGCGCCCGCGGAGCCAGAACCGGCTGCAGAAGCAGCTGTTGAAGAATCTGCACCCGTCGAGGAGCCTGTACCAGCTGATCCGGAAGCACCAGCTGAGCCAGAAGTACCAATCGAGCCAGAAACACCAGCTGAGCCAGAAGTACCAATCGAGCCAGAGGCGCCTGCTGAAGCAGCTGCCGAACCTGTGCCAGTTGAAGAAGCCGCTGCCGCTGAACCAGAACCACCAGCCGAGCCAGTCGAAGAGCCTGCTCCTGCTGAGCCAGAGTCACTGGTCGAGGCAGATGTTGAGGCGCCCGCTGTGGCCGAAACTGAAGGCCACACAGCAGAAGTCGCAGCGGCTGCTGTAGCGGCGGCAGCAGTAGCTACGGGAGCAGCGGTGGCGGTGGCAGCAGATGGTGAGAAGACGCGGTCTTTGGATGCTGAGGAAAGCAAGGATACGGTGGGACCAATTGCCTCTGATGCGAGAGAGGTAGATAAATCAGGTGAGAACTCCCCTCCTTCCCCTAATCCCGATTCCCCCGATGGAGAGGCACGGGAAGGACAGGATGGCCAAGATCCCGAGGATGCCGAACCGGAACCCGTCACGGAGCCGGAATCCATGGAACCTGTCGAGGAGAATGAGACAGCGACGCCTGCCGAAGCTAGCGAAGTAGATGCCCCGGGAGAGCCTGCTGCCGAGGTTCAGGAGAGCCAAGATGCGGTCGAGGAAGAGCCTACTGTTGAGGAAGTTGCCTTACCACCTTCGGGCGAGCCACCATCTGCCGAGGAACATTCCGCCGATGAGCCTTCCACCGAAGAGACCGAACCACTAGCTCAAGACAATATGGACGTCGCTGCAGACGAAATGCCCACTGAGCAGCCCTCAGAGGAGCCAGTCCTCGAAGACACCACTGTCGAGGCTGAGCCCACTGAACCAGCATCGGATGAACCAGCCCCCGCAGAAGAGGCAGCTCCAGCCGAACCAGCCTCCGACGAGACCGTCTCAGCTGAGTCTCCTCCAGAGGAGGCAATCGCCGAGGAACCCACGCCTGAAGAAGCTTCGCCTGAAGAGCCTGAAGCCGCAGTAGAAGAGTCAGCCGTGGAGGAGCCAGTTCCTGAAGACGTTCCTTCAACCGATGCTATTCCCGAGGCAGCAACTGAAGAGCCCGAACCCGTCGAAGCCAGCCCTGAAGAAGCTGCTGCACCTGAGGAAACCTCTTCCGCAGAGCCTGAGCAAGTCGAAGACGCATCAAGAGAGATCAATGCCGCTCCCGAAGAAGTTCCAGCGGATCCAATGCCTGAGGAGTCGGCAGCAGAAGCCACACCAGGGGAGCCAGATGAGACGCAAGAAACTCCTGCTGAGCCCGCTGCTGAGCCCGCCGATGAACCCGCCGATGAACCCGCCGACGAGCCTGTACCAGAAGTTGTCTCCGAAGAGCCCGTCGTGGAAGATGCCCCTCCTGAAGAGCCGACTCCGGATGACGCTACTCTTGAAGCCACACCAGAAGACTCCGCAGCGGCCGAAGTAACTCCTGAGGATGCCGTTTCTGAGGAGCTCTCTCCTGAAGAGCCTACCCCCGAAGAAGCAACCTCCGAAGAGCCTGCTCTTGAAGAAACCGTTCCTGAACAGGCTATTCCCGAAGAAGCTGCTTCTGAAGAATCTGCTCCTGAAGAATCCGCTCCCGAAGATCCATCCCCTGAAGAGCCTACTGCTGAAGTAGCCGTTCTTGAAGAAGGTGTCTCTGAAGAACCTGTTTCTGAAGAGCCTACTCCTGAGGCCGCGGACGCCTCGCCGATAGAGGCTGGGGACGCATCCGAAGACCCCGCCTCAGAAGCTCCTGTCAACCCCGATGACGCCCCTGAAGGCGCCCCTGCAGAGCAACCTGCAGAGCAACCTGCAGAGCCCGACGCATTTGAGGAGGCATCAACTCCGGGAGCAGACGCCAATGGGCCCGAAGAAGCTGTACAGACACCGGACGACAACGCGGAGCCAGCCGACAACGATAAGTCAATTGGCAAGGACGCACTCATCGCGGGAGCTGCCGCCACCGGTGTTGCTGCTGCAGCCGGCTTGGTTGCTGCCAGTGCTGTCAAAGACTCGGACGACGATGCTACGGCTAATGATGCTCCCGATTCTACTATAGCAGAGGCAATGTCACGTCGCAGCTCATCAGACAAATTGACCCAGACTTTGGAGCACGTTCTGGCACCGGACACAATCACCATGGTGGACCAAAAGGACTCGGATGTGGACGCCAACTTCAGCCCCGTGCTGCGAGACGGATTCTCGGACTGTGGAACGCAAACCGATAGCTCAGTATGGGGTCTCCGGCCCTCAACTCCTGCCGTGATTCTCCCTGAGCTTTCCATGTCACCGGCCGCCAAGGACAGAGCGAGGGCTCTTAGACGGCAGCGCAAGGTCTCCATCAAGCAAGCAGAGGAACTCATAGCGGCTGCTGTGGTCATCTACGCCACAGCCGAAACCCTTCGTCCCCCGATGAGTCCGTCATCGCAGAGCAGCTCGCAACTCCTCAAGGCAATGCCCAGCTGGGAGCAGCAAATGAAGATCAAACCGAAAAAGGCCTTTTTCTCGAGGGTTCTACCAGGCCTTCTTTCCAGACGCAGGAGTACTACCACTACGGGAGCGGAAAAAACTAGCAGGTTTGATACTAACTACTTTACAGAGAAGAAGGAAGCAGAGCGCGAGAGGCACCGACGACGACGCCACTCCTCAACCCACCATCCTTCATCATTCTCCAGCCGTAGCCCAGGCGAAGACGAGAGCAGAGAACACGAGAGTAGCAGACGTCACTCGCACACGTCTCATCACTCAAGTAGTCGACGACACCGAACCGACAGCGAGCGATCTATCCGATCCGGCGAATCTGTGCCCCGAACTCCACCAGGTCCTCCCAAGAGACAAGATAGCGGTTTCTCAGAGAGCCCCCAGACTCATTCGCACCGCCATCGCAGCGAACGCAGCGAGCGGAGTGGGAGAAGCGAACGCAGCGAGAGGACCGAGAGAAGCGAGAGAAGCGAGAGAAGTGAGCGAAGCCACCATCGCAGTGAACGTACGCCCGAGGAGCAGGCCGCCCATGATCGACGCAAGGAGGAACGACGACTGCTTCGAGAGCAGGAGCGCGAACGCGATGCCGAGCGTGACAGACAGAAAGACAGGCATCGCGAGAAGGAACGCGAGCGCGAACGCCAACGTGAAGTCGCCCGTGAGAACGAGGAGAGAGAGCGTTCGCGTCGCAAGGGCAAGGAGCCCGAGACCATCGCCAAGCCCGAGGACACACCCGAACGCAGCCATCATTCGCGTCGCCACAGCACGTCAGAGCATCGGCGCCCTCGCCGCACTCTCAGCAAGAGAGAATTCATCGAGCCTCCCCCAGAGAAGCCTAGGCGATTCTTCAGCGTCAGAGGTGAACGTTCGACTGGATCCAAATTTCCTCCCCAGGAGCCTCCGGCGCCAGCCGCAGCAAAGGACGATACTCCAATGGATAACGACGCAGGACGGCAAGAGTCTACTCCCACTCGCGGTACTCCCAAGCGTTCGAGCACAACGCGGGAGAAGCCCAGACACAGAGACAGATCTGAAGGCGGCGGCGTTGCCAAGTTGCAAAAGGCCCGCGAAGGTGTTGCCGAAGAAGCTCGCAGGGCTGCTGAGAAGGCCGAACGGGCTGCCGCAAGGGCTGAAAGGGCCGAGAGAGCTGAGAGGGCCGAAAGAGCTGAGAGAGCCGAAAGAGCTGAGAGAGCCGAGAGAGCTGAGAGGACTGACAGAGTCGAGAGAGCTGAGGCGGCCGATAAGCCGAGATCAAAGCACTCGGATGACCATCGGCGCCAAGAGAGGAGGAGGGAGCGAGATGGCGAGAAGGTTAGAGACAGAGAAAGGGAGAGGGAGAGAGACAAGGAGAAGGAGAAGGAGAAGTCAAAGGGTATCAAGGGCGTGTTCAAGCGTCTCTTCAACTAATGACTGGGGATGTGTGTAATGATTCTATGACGATGAGTGTACGCGGACCATGTGTTTTACGGGAACGGTTTTAGACTACGTGTTTTCTCTTGAGATTTTTGGTTTTTGGGGAGGCGCTTTGGAAATGGTTTGATGATTGTCTTGGATGATCTTGACGATGGATTTCCATTTTCTAATGGTTAATCGCTTCATGGTTAATGTATTTGAGGACTGAATATCAAATGCCTGATGAGTTTCTTCACTTTACGCCGGAGACGATACAATTCCTTTGAAAATGTGCTTGTAGAGTTACTTCGTGAGAAAGCGACAACAGTCACAGCTAAGACGGATGGCGAGAAGTTCTGAAAATCGTCCATTCCGTGAATCGTCAGTCGGTCCTTGTTGCGTGATATTTCCGGGTTGAGTCCGCCAACGTTATGCGGGATGTGGGTTCTCGTGAAGGTTCCTCGTGCTTGGGGTAATGTCTCGGCCGAGTGAGGTCATGATGCCCCCGCGAGAAGCGTCTCTAGTGTTGTATCTGACTAGACGCAGAATTCGATGTAACAAAGGTAATCGAAACTATTGAACTTTCTTCAGATGACTAGCTAGATGGTCTCGATTCACCACGAGTATTGGTGTTCCTCTCCTTTGCACGGCGGATGCAAATCTCAGGGTGGGGGGGACAGTGGCCGGGATCCGGATTGTGGGTTTCCCGCCCCGCGTTCCTAGCGTCCTGCGAAATTTTATGCCTATCTTTTTTTCTTCTCTAGATTTGATTAGATTTGAGAACCATGGAAAAAGCACACAACTACAATTTTGCACGTGAAACTTTTGATTACATTACAGCTGATGTCGTGATCATGATTCCCAGTTGCATCTTCTCTGCCCTCTGCCATTTACCTCTTCTCTTCGCTCCTCCGCGAATTCCTGAATAATGACCCGGACACGGAGGGCGCGCCTCCCGGATTGTGGGGCCAAATCCCCGCCAGCCCGAACGGCCCGCTAGCGAGGATTTCCCACTCCCTCTCGTCCCCCTCCCCTTTCCAAGTTCCTGACGATCTTTCCTTCAAAACCAAGAAGACAATGGAAAACAAGAAACTTAGATCTGGTGACGAAGATGTTTAGTCCATTTAAAGAAGGTCGGTTGGGTAAAAGTGCTTGTTCTGCACGCAACGTGGCACGACCCTAGTCCCCTCCCCCCGAGGCAGTGCTTATTATTATTATTTTCCGGGGGAAGGGCGGTCCGCGAGCACAAAGTCCCGGGATGTGGGTTTCCAGTAAAACGACGTCCGTCGAGTGCTTGACCGCCGGTTCAATAACGTTATCTCTCCAACTTTCCTCTCCTCTTTCTCTCGCTCTCATTTGTCTACACTTTTTTTTCTTTTTTCTTTTTTCTTTGGCGGTAAGTACGCTCAAGTTTAAGCGCCTGTCACCAATCGGCTGCGTATGCCTGACGCTTCTGTAAGGCACGTAGGCGCTTTGGAGGTGAGAAGTGTAGGGGGGTTAGATAGACAGAGAGTGCGCGTGTGTGTGTGTGTGTCTGCGTGAGCTGAGTTAAGGTAGTGTGTGTGTGTGTGCCAATGTTGGGCCTCACTGCCTCAATGAAGATGCGGCCTCGGTTGGCCAATTCCCAAGATCTCGTAAATCCTAGGCAATGAAAACCCTCAAAAGCCGACAAACACTTGCCAAGTTCCAATAAAGCCTTGCAAAGTCAACTCTGACTGGTCCCTCGTTTACGGATGATTCGGTTGTTATCGTTGGATGGGGGTCTTGTGCTCTTCTCAGCTCATTTAAACTACGTACGCGTCCCTCCCCCCGACCCTAGGAGCCCTCGGTTGCTGCCGCCCAGGGCCGAGAAGGCAAAAAAAATGCTTGTTATTCAATCCAAGGGTTCTGGATAACAAGGCTTTCTGAATTAACAAGACTCTATCGTTAGCTTGTTACCCGCATGGAGAGTTGCCTAAGCCAGTTTCTGGGCGTCAAGCGAAGTATAGGGTGTTTCTGTCAGTTTTTTGTTTATCGGTTATCCAAGCTGCAGCCTGGCATGGGGGACGGGCTGTGAGAGGTACGGACAGTCATGCGGACACACAAGAAAACCGATAATTCGGTGCTTCTGCATGTTGCATATTACATGGCCTGTACTCCGTATGTCTCCCCCCCCCCCCGGTTTGACGTCGGAGAAGGATTCCCTATTCAGGTCCCGTTGCCTATCTGTGGACTACTTGGAAGTCTTTCTGCCCTCTCGAGTCTGTTCGCATTTTCGTAGTGGAGTATCCTGCGAGCATTTACGCGAGGACCATGGTAGTCTCGTAGATAGGCAGACAGAACCGAGTCAACGTGGAGGGGTTGCGATTTCCAAAGAGCTGGAAGTCGTCAAACTTTTCTGCCCATGGCGCCGGAGTCCGTTATTGCAACCCTGGTTCAACATATCCCTATTGGACCGCTTGAAACGTGTTTCCCAGCTTGTCATCGTGTAAGGCAATCTATGCCTGCCTTCTTACCCTTGCCTTGTGGATTTGTTATATCCAGGTCGAGCTGCAAGCATACCTGCAGGCACTGCCGTGAAGAACCGAATCAGACGTATGCCTCTCCCTTGTCCCTGGACTATCTTCGTCTTAACGCCGTTGTCTGCAGCGGAAATATGTAACCCCTTCTCGGCTTTCATCTGTTTTCATTTGACCATTGTTTTGGAATCAGGGCTGCCTGCCACATGTCATATTCATGTCTGGACTTACAAGGTAGGGACAATAAAAGGTGTGGCGTACGGATACAGATATGGGTATCTACTCGGCCCGCTTAGCCTTAGATGAAGAGCCACGCCCCGAAAACGCGTACATCCAAATCTTGTTCTGACGCCTGCGAGTCTCCGCAAGTGGAATGAACGCGAGGGCGTGGTGGAGGAGGGGGGGATGCAAGATAGCACCGCCTTGAAAGCTTCAGCTTTTGGTGATCGGCCATCGCGATGTCGAAATTGAGCAACTTTCAAGATGCATACTATCCCCTGCCAAGAACTCTTGCGGGCGGTCCCGCCATCCCGTGAGGCCGAGGGCGCCATGTAAGTCTATTCCCTTCGGCCTGGTCCGGATCATCGCCAGCACCCCTCCACCCGTCCCTCTTCAGCTGACCCCCCACCCTCAAAAAGCATATCGAATATCGAGCCTTGCCCTGGACGTATGGACGCGTGTACACACCGGATAGTCAACCTTGTTTGGGAGAAGTAGCCAGTGAGTTGCTATCGTGAGATACTATCAGCTGTCAGTTTCCGGTGTGAGTTCCTGCGTCTCTTGGCAGAAAAAAGGTTGTCCGCATGGCGGGAAAGGCGGATGGGTAAGAGGGGTCTTCCAGTGATTCGCCTATCCAGCTTTGGCAACCGACGATAGCGGGGCAAGACCGAAGTATCATCCAAACCAAGAAACGAGGTCGGTGGCAAATTGGAGGTGGCAGGCGACACTTCAGAAGCGCTTTTTTAATTTTATTTTCGAGCTTTGGGATTTTGGGAGGATTGTCCAATTCAACGTTGCCGTTCGATCCTTGAGTCAGATGCTAGCGCAAGGCCTCGCTCTCTCTCTACATCGGCACATCGGAAAGGTGACTGAATCCGTCTTTGTGATATTGAATGTGACGTCTTCTAGCGCCATCGTGCTGCATTGCCTGTAGCCAACTTCGATGCAAAGCAGAAGGGTCGGATGGAGAAGCCGTCAGCTCAAGTGGCTCGTGCTATTACGGGCATCTCGCAACTCTCGCAAACGCAGTTGTCTAACACCCAGGCCGCTTACGAAGGGGAGTAAAAAGCGCAATATCGTCGGTTTTCAGCTCTTCGTATTTGACTCATGCGGCTCGTGCGGATGCTCCCGTAAAGTCAAAGTTAGAAAAAAAAAAGCATAGAGCAAGCGGGGTGCAGTTGTGCCAAGACCGTGGAGTACGGGGCGGGATGTCTCGGTGAACGATCATGCCCGAGGCCGAGAGTCGGCCAAGTCGGTGGCTGTGGCCGGAACACACGGACCAAGACTGTTAACGACCGAAAGTCGTAATGATGGCAGACGGCAATTTTGCTTGTGGACCTTACTATCCTGTGATAGTGACTGCTTCGCATGGCGATATTGTGATGGAGAAACCCAAAAGGTTGCTTAGATGGTCAGCTGCAGGTAGACGGGTTGCGGGCGTGTCAAGAGTCAGGAGCATAGTATTCGATCCAGGGGGAACGGCGGTGAAAGCAAGTGATCGTATGCATTGCGTCTAGACCGTATTCGCCGAGTCCTACCACAAATGCAGTACGCAGTACGGATACTTCGTGTAGGTAGTAGACGCTGGGACGCTTTTCGTTCGGCAGATGAAATATTGGCCCATAGACTCCCTGGGCTCTGCTGTTGTACGAATCATTCGCTATTCTCGTTCGAACAGGGCAAGTCAGCCGCTATGTATCTGGCATGTGACCTATACTCCTGGGTTAGAAATCAGATACTATCATATCAGTGGATCGAACGTGTTCAGGTTCGGCATGAACCTCGAAAGAACGGCAGGAAAGCCAGAATGTCTAAGGATTAAGCATATACACTGTTGCTTTTTGGGAGCTCGCAATCCCCCCATGGAGGGATTTCGGGAGCAACCGACAAAGTACATACCAACGAACGGCGGGGGATGGCCCATGGAGCTGAACTTTGGAAGAAGGTTATCTCGAAGGGGGGTATAGAGGGGCAGAGGCGAAATTTGGTGCGAGCGACTTCGGCAGCAACGTGATGGAGAGGTTGGAAATGCCAAGACATTATTGCCTATTCTGGCCATGGGAGACGAACAAAAACGGGGATTCGGCGATGGCGGCGAATCTCCGGATGACGGTCAAGTATTAACCACGGGTTGAAGTTACTTGGTGAAGCCATGGATCTGTTCTCTGGTTGTAGATAGATGGCTGGGTTATGGAAGATAGCAGAGTGTCGTTCCATCGATGAGGTGAAGTTTCCAAGCGGCGATGTCGTCGTTGCACTGGGAAACCCGCGGGTTGTTTCCCGCGAAACTGGAGTATTGGGTGGACGAGGTTTAGGAAGTTGCAGTCCGTGGTTGTGGTCGTCGTCGTCGTCGTCGTCGTCGTCGAAATGGCGGCTCAGGGTAGCCCTTGGCTCCGGTGAGCTAAGACATTCCGGTATTAGTGCCATGCAATGCGGGAACCGGCATTTGTCTAGCGCTGTGCACTGTCCGCTAACGCACCCTTGCGGGGGCCACGTTGGTGGGTTCTAAAACAGGTAGCATCCAGAGATGAGGCTTGCGCGGCCAAGCAGGGGGGGCATCCATCACTGACAGCAGACTTGGGATTTGGGTACGGAGTAGGGGAAGGGGGAAGGGTGAAAGGGGGCAACGGACGACGGGGGGAGTCTCGGAGGCGAGCTTCTTGCCTTTGGCACTTTGCGATGTTTTCTGCCATTGTCCACAGTTCCTCCTTCTCCTCCTCCATCATCCGTGATACTCCGTACTCCATACATCGATACTCCATCTTCCATTTTCAACCACCCATCATATACCCCTGCTTCAGATACCTGTATCCACCAACCCAACAGCAAACATCGCCCGCCGACATCTTTGACAGGCATATGGGCCTCCCTCGTGCTCTCGTGCCTTGTCAACGCCGCCAAAACCCACCTCCTCCTTGCTCGACCGGACTCCAAGACAAGGGTGTATAGCTATCGAGGCACTGCTCCGTCTTCTTGCTCTTCTTACTTGCATATTGGATCCTGCCAACCTGCACGAGGCTAGCATCTCACCTGCGTCAGGTGTCTCTCGTCTCTCGTCTGTCTCTCTCTCCCTCTGTCGCTATCTCCATACCTATCTCTCCATCACTAACGGCCGGCCGCCCCTCTCCTGTCTTGAGTCTACCTAACCCCACTGCTCTTTGCGTGCCTACTGACCATTGATACTCCCCTGCCCCCCC
>JFFI01002667.1:17555-36088 GCA_001563125.1 Colletotrichum salicis
GTGAGTGACAACTACAACCAACCATATTCTCACTCCAGTGTCCCTCATGGTCAATAGTGTAGCCCCTTCTACCTATTACTTACACGCAACCCCGCAAGCGAAGTCTACTAGAGTCTTGGAAACGCGAAGGTCAAAGCGCGAATGCTTCCCAAGTGCACAGCGTCGCATCGATGCTGAAGAATGCCCCATCGGTTAGGTCGCAAGTGGTGAATCTCGGAATTTCTCCGTTGGAGGTTGTGAGATTCTGGTAAATGATGTGGCCCCCAACCGCGTTTCATCCCGCTGACAAGATTGACTTTGAGAGCGTGGCAATGGAAGAAGCCCCTCGCATCGGGGCCGCATAGTGCTCGCTTCATGCTCCAAAGTGCATTCGGTTGGCTGAGTAAGTAGATGCACAATGACGCTAGATATTCGACTTAGTATAGCATGTAACCTCAGTGAATTTGCCAGCCATTAGACTTAGTTTCTTATACAACACAAATTAGGGATGGTAGTGTTGCAAAGCTAAACTTTTGTTGAGGAGTACCTGTAGCAGAACATCCGCGAGAAGCGAGCAAACTTGCCGAAGACGCAAGAGAGGGAGTTATCATGTGCTCAGTTGACTCCCGACCTATTCAGCATCACCGCTGTTCTTGAAGATTTGATCACTCATCCTCCGTCTGGTCAACCTCGACGAATCATAGCCGGTTTACGGCAAGACGCTCGATCACCGATGCTATTGAGTGTTAGTCTTAGTCTTCTCGCCAGGTGAGTATTTGCAGAAACAGCAACTAAGGTAAGTCGTCACGCAAGTTGTCGGCGCAGATCGTTGAAAAGAGTCTTACAGAAAGACTCTTACGCAATGCGCCTGGAGTTACCGACACCAATATGCATGCGCCCTATCCCGCTCACTCAACAACTTGATGTCTCAGAGACGACGAGATCGTCTCAAGTCATTGCTTAAATTCCTAACCCCTGATGTCGATCCGCAACGGTCAGACCGCACCAAACCCCCATCCACCTATTTTCAATAGCTTCTGAAGGGGGTTCCATAGGGTTGACCACATGTTACGTCGGCGACTACTGGCTGCAACCCACTGAGACACGTCAATGCAGATCCGGGCAGAGCTGCCATTTGCAAGGGGACATCTCGTTGCTCAATCTGCAATTGGCCAGTCACATACGCCAGGCAATGCGCCACGCGGACAACCGCCTTCAGAACAATACCCGGTTGCTTTGCCGAGGGACGCCGCCTCTATCTTGTTGAGCCATCGGCAACCTCCCCCCCTAGACCTGTAGAGAATGAACGTTAACCCAAAACTGTAGCCAAACCGGCTGCATGTACAATCGCTACAAGATATCGAGTAAGCTCAGGAAGGGTAACGAGTGCCACATTAGGCAAGAGGCTAAGGCGAGAGCGGTTGGCGGACAACGGGCTTATCTGTCCTAGGCCAAGACCACGTTGACAGTGCATCCGCCCACGGCCCGCTCGTGGCCCTGGGAAGGACTCAATCCGGCTGAGTGGGTGCGGAGCCAAATGTCGAGGTATCTCTCCGAGTGGAAATGGGTGTCATTGGGGGCCCTAGACAACCACCAGCCCCTTGTACAAGGGCAACGACCTTGGAAGGGCGTCCGAAATGGATTCAACCACCGACGATGAGGTGAAGGAACTTGGAATTGGCGGTCGAGGATTCGGTTGTGATAGCCGGCCAAGAAGCCACTATTCCCGTTCTCAGGCTCAAGTCCGAAGTCCTGCTTGTTAAGGGACGCTGCTTGCGCGGGGGCCATCTCAATCACACGATCAAAGAAGGGGTCCGAGCGGTTCGTTGTTGAAGGATCAACCGCCGCCAGACGGATGATCTTGTGGTTTTCGGAACATTTTCGCATTAATTCGGGCCATCACTTCCGTGGGATCGTTTGGTGAGTCGATTAAGTCAATTACCAATGGGCACACCTTCTGGTAGTCCCTCACGCTATTGTGGTATCCAAAGAACATATTGTGTCATACAACTCGTCGCAAGCGCAGACTTCGAGCCAAGATTCCGCTAGTAACAAAGGAGAAATAACCGAGGGAAATCAGAACGGGGAACCACTTCGTCCCGTCCTCCCTGTCTTTGAGCTGCCCGCTTCCAACTCCCGCATGTGAACCAAGCTCGTCTCATCGTGATAGTCCACAGTGTACTCCTTGGTGTACATGATGCCGTTCGGGCTGCTCGAGAGCCCCGAGTCGCGATCGACAGTCCTGACCTTGGCATCGTTGCCCAGCGTCCTGTTCCGGCTGCGGCCGTTGCCGCTAGATTGGATGTAGTACTTGGCTGCTGCGGATGTGCCGCGCCGTGTCGTGCCCAGCAACTTGGGAAAGAAGCCGACGAGGATGACGCGTATTGAGGGCATACAGGCGCAGATAATGCCCACGTTGATTTCGACGGTGGACCAGGTTGCGACTTCGAATTGATCCCAGGTCGGGTTCTGGGACTTTGCGAATGCGACTAGAGACTGCAGGCGCAGAATACTGACGACAGTAACACTGGGGTCATGTTAGAAAACATTCTCAGGGGGGATGGAACACGGTTTGAAGGCTTACAAGGTGCCGACGAAGAACATCATGGCCACGCCCACCTTCTTCTTCCAGTGCAAGTTCAGGCCCTTGATCTGAGACAGAGGCAGAGCGAGCATCCAGATATCCAACACAATACTGATGCCAGCATTGGCCCAGGCAATGGCGTTGATATCCAAGCATTGTCCGTTACGGTTTCCGTCCCACTTTGTCCAGTAAAAGCTAATCGGTTGGCATTGGAAGATGGCGACGAAGATAAAGGTGAGGCCGAACACTGCGTTGAATCCGATGGTGCTCCAGATGAGTTTCTTGATACTGCTCTGCGAAAAGATCCGCATGTAGAAGAAGAGGAGCGACATCTTGAGCAGCGTAACCTGGGCGAAATACATCGGCTCCATGATGAAAAACCAATACCCAAAGTCGTTGATCTTGGTGAAGGAGACGGTCCAAATGTCCTTGCCGAGGCCGTTGGCGGCGAATCCGTGGGTGTTGATGACAGTTCCCGGGATACCGGAGCCGAGTGTAATGAGAATAAACCAGTCGTCCATGCCGAGATCACCCATTGTCGCAAACACCTTGTGTACCAGGCGGATAATTACGAATAAACCAGACAGGCAGCCCATTATGATGGAGATGGTGTTGTACATCGGCGTGCGGTCTCTCGGGGTCGCGCCACATGTCGTCTGGGTGATGTTCTTGGTTGCTGTGGGAGGGCGACGGGTTAGACAACAGGTCTGGGGGTGGTTCACTTGATGACACTCGGAGGAAGGCAAAGTCACTTACTGAGAGCATTCCTGAGAGTACAGTTCTGCAGAACACAGGCTTCAACTTCGACCTGCAAAGGAGCATTGGTGCAGATACACGTCTGGTTGGTAGGCGCGCATGGGGAGCTGAGGACTGCCGTAACAAGACATGCTTGCTATCATGTAGTTAGTATTTACAGCATGAGCAATTTCAATGCGTTCAAGGTGTAACATACTGCGCATTTTGGTAGCGATGCTACTGCTGAAGCAGCATCGCCTTGGGCCGCGGCGCAAGAGAGCACCGCAGCCACGGACAGCAACAGAGAGATGAATCTCATGTTGGGGTGTTTCCAGGTGAGAAACGAGGGAGAAACTCCACCTCTTTCAAAAAAGGGCCGGGAGAAGAAAACAGGGTCGTCGTACAAGCTAGATATGTATCACCTCAACATAGCGTGAGCGCCATAATCGAAGAGTCGTTGGTCGTGATGGAGGCGTCAAAAGATATTGCCAACACGGGGTGAAATGGGTGGGAGGATGGGCGGACGGGAGGGATTAAGGTTGTCGTGAAACGCCTTCTACACCCTCTGTCTTAGTCAACAAGCTGGGGGAGCCCCTCGGGATGGGTTGCGCGGTTCCTACGTAGCGACATGCCAACGCGGAGATGATGCTCGATGCAGGAAAGGGAGCTTCTTCTGCGGTGCGGCGGTTCCACTTGGGGTCAAGGCCACACAAGACCAGTGTGCCGGTAGCGTGCGGTCTAGTTTCGACACACGGTGGTCGCCGTTACACTTCAAGGTGGTATGACGGCTGTTGAACTGTTCTAGCAAACGGCGCGCCCCTTTCCCCATCGTTTCTACGCACTATGCAAGTCTCAGTGGTGGCGGCGGCGGAGACCGGACGACGGCGTGTTTTCTGGTACTCACTCCTAGCCGAGGGCGACATTTGGAGGGAACTCGACCATGGCTGGAATACCGCATAGGACAAACATAGGACCCTGGTTCCCAGCTCCGGCTGTGGGAGACCCAGGGTTGACCCAGGACGACGGCCGTACATGGCAGGCGAGGACTGCCTTGCGCAGAGAGAGAGAAAGCGAGAGATGTGATACACTGACATGCAGGAGGCTCCCCGTCAACGTGGCATGGCAGCGGACCGAGGCCACGACTGGTCTGGAGCGCCGCACATGTCGGGTAGGGGACCGGACTTGCAGTGAATACCTAGTGATCGAGGGGTCAACCCATAGAGAGACTTGGATGAATATGCGGATGGAGGGCCGTCATCTGTGCCACACAAATCCACCCATATCCGTACTTCGTACATGCATATCTTCAGGGTGGGAAAAGAAACCCCAGGAAGGGGGGGCCCAGACACGGTCGCCGAACCAAGGCGAGCAAGGGTCGGGGAGCCATCGCGAGCGCAAGGATCAACACCCGGGGGGCCTAGCGAGAGAAAAATCTCCTCAAACTTCTCGCCCTGGAAGAGGGGCCTGCTCTCGTGCTTTGTGCAGAGGAGAGCCCAGATCAATGATCACAGATGCGGTGGCAGGGGCCAGCATCCCACCGGTATTGAGATGCCTTGCCTGGATACCTCCTCGCGATGCCACTGCGGACCCATGGTAGCGTAGCCCGATCCCGATGAACAAACAATGAGAGAATTTGAATAAGTTTTTACAGTTCGGTGGGCAATCGCCGACGGCACGGCCAAAGCTTGTGCGACAACCGGAGGCTGTCCGAGGCTGGCGCGGCAATGCAAAGCTGAGGCGAAGCTGATTGTTCCCGAGGAACGGTTGCAACTTGTAAGTGATGGTGTGGTGGTGCATCCAGCTTTGACACACACAGGGAAGCAAACCAAGATGCCGAAATAACCAGGAGGAAACGCCCGAAGAAGAGCCAGAGTTTCGGTATGGCAGGTTCAGTAACCGCATCGAAGGAACCTCTTTTTTTCTGGAAGACCGCCCCCCGTACCCCCAAGACGGACACGCAAGGCACGCACGGTAGGCTCATCACACACAGACTCGAAGGGGGCGTGTGTCTTGTCCCTTTTTTACCCCTTGGGACGTTAGCCCGCGCAGAGATGGCGTCGCAGTTGGCCGGTGCTATCCCTATCCTGGTGGCACATCCGGCACGCTGTGTGTGGAGTAATTAGTTGAGAATGGGGACGGTTAGAGGGTCTGAGCCGGCACGACACGCCATTGGTGGCCAATGTTCGATCAAAGTTGGGACGGGGAAGAGAAAACTGAGATGTGCTCGATGGGCGATGCGAGTATTCGGCCCAATTGCCGATATTATGACTCGAGAAGAGGCAAGATATGGACTCTACCACTCGTCCTCTTGAGTCTGTGTCCGTATGTGTATGGGTTCGTGGGTTGGCTCAGCTCGGGGGAATCAACTCTCGCCTGAAGTCGCTTCACATGCAGGCTGCAGCAGCGGATCGTGGGCAATCTCCATGGCTCATATATTGGCAACCGGCCGAATCCTTCGGTACTCGGCCCTGTACTCGGCCCAATGACCGGATTATGGCGGATTATTCGCGGACTGGTCCAGGGGAAGGTCCATCATCCATAGGCGGATCTCGACCTTTCTCTGGAAGACCAAGGGGGTCCATTGGAAGGGTTCGATGCTACCCAGGAGAGTAAATGTGGCCTGAGAACCCAATACTTTTGTCTCCTATCTGCCCCAGCTTTGGGGGGTTCGTAAGGGTTCATCGGTGATAGATTAAATGTTTCTGACCTGTCGTCCGGGGTTCATCGTATCTCGCCGGATGCACCAAGCAGGATCGGGGCTTTGTTTGAAAGGGAGTTTGAACTCTGTGAAGAACTAGTGGAGGCAAAAGCCTGAAAGTATGAAAAGCGGCCAAGTTTTGCTTTTCCACCGTGCGTTGTCATCTTCGTCATCTATCCGCACGCTGTGTGACGAGCTTCAGCATTCTGCAGAAATTCTGCATCTTAATAATGGCAACGCGCGTTGGGCACTGACGAAAGGCGTTGAGCCGAGGAGGGCAGAAAACAAAGAATAAGAACAGACTAGGAGAGAGCTAACCTCGGGACAAGTGGCGGTTGCGAGATGAAGAGATGAAAGAGGCGCAAGGCTAGCTACTCGTGTTCCCATCTTCTAGTCTTGTTCTAGCGGAAGCCATCGGACACCACCGCGGCACCGTCGCATGCCCCTCCGGAACATTGACGGCAATTCAGCAGCTCGTTAACCGTCTCTCCCCGGAGCGCCGCCGGGCGCTGTGGAGTTTCTGACTCTGCTTCAACTCGCGGATGTTCCTCGGCTCCTATGGTTCTTTTTTCCATTCTTGTGCCAGGCTTTTCAGCTGCACTCTCATATGAGACGGCGGACCCTACGGTGGGGCACTTCTGATGCCATGTTCCTTGTCGCAATCACGCCGGGACCGGGGTTCCGGCGGCCGGCCGTCTGTGAGCAATGGGCGAGGACTGGGGGATGAGTTACTTTGCGGCTTGCTTGCCTATGCCTTGAAAGAGCCCCCCGACCCTAGGGCAAGGCCACGCGGCGGGAGACCTGGTTTCCGTGTGGTGATATTGGGGGCCGCGAGATTGGAGCCCGTGATGAGCCATTAGTTTCCGGCGATTGGGTTGGAATGCGGGAATCATTTCATCTCATTTAGATTTTAGAACACATCGGAAAATTGTCACTGTGGATGACGAGATTGTGCTAAGATCAAATGTCTCAATTCAGGCATTTGTATGGTCTCGGACGCGGGCCGGAACCCTCTCTTTCAAATAAGAGCCAACAACCAAATATCATGCACTTCGCATCTGTCCCGCAGGCAACTTGCCGGCTCTTAGGGCTCTAGTCTGATTTCGAAAAGCAGAGTCAGCCAACGTGATTCGCCAATGCCAAAGTTCAGGCTTACACGTGGAACCTGCTCCACGGTTCTTTTGTCTCTGCCTGCGTGCCTGCTTTGCTTACTGTGGTTTTGTCAGACTTGAGTGGTAGGCTGACGGCGTGTCAGACATTGACGAGTGGCCCTATTTTTTTCTCCTGTTTCCATTTTTGCTCCTGTTTGTCTAACACTGAGTTTCAGAGCTTGAATCCTTTCAATGAAGGGAGCAAAGGTAGGTGTCGGAGCAACTCGCAGATCCAAGGGCCCGAAAACCCGGTTCGGTGCTCGGTGTTGACTGTCACTGATGTACTGGCCCTGCACGTGTGGTCTGCCAGAAAGCGGCGTAGAATGGCCATGCGTTTTTAGCAAACAGCCTTGGCTGCAGCATGCAATCTGATTTCGCAAAAATGCATACCTTAATCATGTAGTAAGAAGGTTTTCCTGCGTTGCTAGTCCGAAGAAACTTCTAAAGTTCTTGGCTGGCAATCCCTGGAATTCTGTTCCCTCTTTTTTGTCCTTCCCATTTAGAACGGCAGAGTTCGCTCCCGAACCAGGATTTGCACAGAGTTCAGACGAACGGAGATGGCTTCCTCTTCCATCCTGCTGCGACACTGGTGGGGGGAAGCATCTAGGTTTTGACAGCTATACTGGCATGTCGGTATTTACTGCGACAGCATGGTCTATTGCCCTTGACACACCAGCATCTCCTCCCACATTTTCAAGTTTAAGAACATATGGCTGACTGCATAATTAAGTAGGAAGTCATGATTGGTTTGGGGAAGCATTCTTGTCAAGCAGTTTGCAAGCCTCAACTGGCAACTGCTGGTACCGATGAACGCCACAATATCCGAAGGCATCGGATTGGTGTCTTGCACAGGTGCTTGCCAATACAGCGCTCGAGACCTAGGTAACATCGCGCTAGAAAGAACGAACAATAGAGTTCACAGGCTTGGCAAGGGTCACGATCAACAATCAAACCAATCGCTCGGTACGCAAACTTCCTTTTCAGGAGAGGTACCCGCGTTTGCGGCCAAAAACTGACTTCACCCCTTGCATTTTTTGCAATCCTGCTGTGCCGCAACCGCAAAGCCAGGGGGATGCTTTCAATGTCCGAGTCCGAGTCTGTCCAAGACTCCAATCTACCGGAGTTGAACTCGGAGGTGGCTCCGTTGTCCATCATCCCCATGCGCCCATCGTGACAGTCAGAGAAACCTTCTTGATGGATTGGCCCACTACTGAAGAGTGGCCCGTAGCTTCAATGTTACGATCTCACGGAGTTCTTGCCGGTTGCCAGGCGTATCTGGCATTGGGGGCGAGGTTCACTTCTAAGGGTTTGCGGAGCTCCTCCGACCACGCCGTTTCCAGATTCCAGATTGTTATTACCGTCGCAAATGCCAAGTTATCAACTGCAAGTTTGTGCCATTCCTTTCGTGTAACCTGCATTCGACAAACTCTAGCACTTGATTCGTGGCAGCGAAGGAAGGATCTACGGTTGGTGACCTCTCGCATTAGCTCACGTTTATTTATATACATCTTGGCAATCACAGTCTTGCATGCGCTATTGTCTGTTTGCTTGTACCCAGGTTTCGAATTCATCACTTGATTCACGGATAAATAGAGCGCAATTAAGACTACTGGTTTTCAGTTCAGTCTCTTGCAAACTTTCGGTGCCTAAGTGGTGTAGATGATGTCACGTACTCAGCCTTTCCGGTAAATCCCTTCAATCATATGGCGTAAGATAGGCTTGTTCAAAGAGAGGATGAGAAAGGCAGCCAAACTCAATTAGAATTTGGGCAAAAGGCGAAGATGCATTGTCCTTGCAAACGATCGTCTATTCGCGTAGGTTTTAATGGTGCTTCTGTTGATCCCAAGTGTCATGATATCCAACCCTCAAGCCCCTTCGCAAGCTCGGGAAGGTCTTTCCGTTGAGTTGCTCCTGAATTTAACAGGAGCCATAAGAACTTGGAATTTGTTCCATGTGCATAAAACTTTGGCGTCGGGGAGAATTCCAAGTCGATGGTGTGCAACCAGGGCCAAGCTTGAGTTGATGAACATGCTATCTAAGGTGGAATACAAGTCCCATAGGTTCTGATTTCTCAAGGCTCTCAACTCAAGTGGGGGGAAATAAAATTCTAATGGGAATTGAACTAGATAAAAGATTCTGTTGTTGCCTTGAGTGAGTCTACATTCTCTCATGTTGTTCTTGAGATCAATTAGTAGGCATACTCATCTGCTGCGATCTTGAGGAAAGCCCAGTCAAACCCCACACCGTGGAAATCATCAAACCCGTGATTGACCACTGCACAGATCCAACGTTATACAGAAAGTTTGACATGTTGTAAAGCAATCCAGTCGCCGGTATGTTGTAATGTATGACCCGGACGTAGTCCGGAGCTGGCTTAAGTCCGCGCCGGCCGATGCGGGGCCGTTCACATCTGTGGCCCTTCGGATTCAACCTCAACCTCCGGATTTACGAGCTGAAAGATAAAGCATATAAATTCGTTCGTCTTCTTAGTTGTTCAACATGATTGTTGTCGGGGTTCAATCAAAGCCTTTGTGCAGACATTCACTTCCATCATCATGTCTCATCAGCTCGCTGTCCCAAACAGACCTCTCACATGGCTCATCACCGGCTGCTCATCCGGGTTCGGACTAGCTCTCACAAGACTGGCACAACAAGACGGCCACAGCGTCATCGCCACTTCACGCAATCCCCAAAAGACACCGGACCTAGTGCGTGAAGTTCAGGATGGAGGAGGGCGCTGGCTCTCGCTCGACGTCGACGATATGAATTCGGGAGACCTCATCACGGACCTCGAGAAAGCTGGAATCCATATCGATGTGCTGGTCAATAACGCTGGATGGTACATTCATGGCCCGGCAGAAGGTTTCACTGAAGAAGAGACGAGGTCTCAGATGGATACGGTCTTCTTTGGACCTTACCGGCTAATGAGAGCGTTAGCTCCTCTCATGAGGGAGCGAAGGAGTGGTATTATTGTGAATATCAGCTCTGGGGCTGGGTTGGAAGGGAGAGAGTCAATGGGCGTTTATGCTGCTGCGAAAGCTGCGATGGATGGTGAGTGTAATGACTCCAGACCCTTTCGCGAATTACTAGCTGATGAAGTTGCAAATAGGAGTAAGCAAAGTCCTCGCAAAAGAAATGGCCCCGTTCGGTGTTCGCGTCTTAACAGTTGCGCTTGGGTCGTTTGACACGAACATGGGACCGACGGTTAGGCTAGCGAGTAACCCTACGCCTTCTGAGTACGATGGTAGTGCTCTGGATGCAGTTTTCAAAGTCATGGCTGCATCGGCAACGGAGGGCTTCCCCGCAGATGGCGATCATCTGAAGGCGGCCAAGGTGATATATGATGTTGTCACCGGCACAGGAGTAGGAGCGGGCAAGGAGAGCGAGAGAATGCTTCCTTTGGGAAGTGATATGGCGAAGAGAGTTGACGATGTCGTTGGAGGGTGGCAGAGAACCATGGCGGTCTTTAGAGACATATGCAACAGCGTGTACTTGGAAAAGTGAAAGTCGCACGTAGAGTCAATCTCATCAAGGTCATCCCAATGTCGAATTCCGGAAGGTGGCCCTACGCCAAAGGATTTCAAGACAATCAATACTCATGGCTGGTTATTTTCCTCATCACGGAGCTTCTTTATTCTGGTATTATCTTGATCAAGTCATCTCTGCGAACTTCACCTGTTGTCAATCTCTTCCAGGCTGACAGTCTCCCAACCCTTCTCACCGCCACCTAGCGCAATGCCTACGCCTTCACTCATGTCATTCCATCCCATCTTGCGCAATTTATCCGGCCCATCTCCTCCAAACGCGACATAGAGATCTTGCCATGCTCGTGATACCTTCTCCTCCAATGGTGTAGAAGGGCCACGAGCCCAGTCGTGGGTCCCAAAGATCAAAGGCATGTCCGAGCTGTGGTAGGCTCGTAACCATGGCCGTGGACTGATATTGGGGAATGAGCTAGTACCAGCAGGCGCATAGTATTCGAGCAAGAAGTGGAACGTGGTAACATGAGTAGAGCGTGCTCTATTATTCAGTAGATCATTAGCAGTTGCACTGAGACTGTCACGAAGTGTTGAGGAGAGTATTTCGTACCACGCCATGGCTACCATTGGTCCCAGGAAGTAGTCTTTTGTAATCTTTTCAGTCCAGTATGGATTCGCTACATCGGGATGATACACAGTGACTGAGTTTTACCTTCGTCGTTCACGGTTCCACAAATGGCCGGCTTGTTGACGTCGATTAGCAATTATCAGCTGGTAATCAAAGAGAGGGGCCCGCTTACCAGTTCACTGAAGTTTCCTGCCTTGGCTCTGTCTTCATAATCATCAAACAGAATAAAGTTGTCTACTACGGGCCGGAAACTCAGAAAAGGCTTCTTCTCAGTAGCCCAGTGATGCTGGATAGCCTCGAGGAGCTCTTGCGGAGGTTGGTGTCTCATGAACTCCAGCTCCGCCACGGCATCATGGCCGAGAAAACCGAGCGCCTTGGCAAGAGCGCTGAAGTGCTTACCCTCTGGGTCATTCACTGGAAGTGGAGGGAGTGCACACCCGGAGTGAAGAATGAGATTTCTCACCAAGGGCTTTTCCGGGTGCAAGAATGCGTGACAGTCGATGCTGCGGGCACCTGCTGATTGCCCGAAGTGTGTCATCCGCGATTGGTCGCCGCCAAAGGAGGCGATGTGTTGTTGTACCCATTCCAGGCCGAGACGATGATCTAGAAAGCCTAGATTGCGTTCATGTGGGTTCAGTCCTGCGGCATTGGGGAAACAGAAGACGTTTAGGTGATAACTGGATTCGTGTAAGCGCATATGCTTCGAGGTGAGGCTGGTAATTGCTCAGGGCTTCGATATACTACCTTGATGCTTACAACGATGTGTCGTTTGCTGCTCTCGACCCAGGGCGTTGGATTCTGATAAGGAACAGTAGCACCGCCGACGAGAGACGCGCCGCCCGTGATGAAGACTATCACAGGGAGCTTCTTCGTAGATCCCTCCTTAGCCGTATCTTTGGGTGCCCAGATGCAAAGAGAGAGACAAGCCTCAGAAGTTTCGTCTTGAATCTGATGTTCAGTCACATCCGTATTATAGACCGATGCCCTGCCTCCAAGCTGTTGCGGGCATGAGGATCCAAACATCGTGGCATCAATGCTATCGACCGGCTGCTTCGGCGTTGGAGGTAACCACCGGCCCGGCCCTATCGGCGGTTCGGCGAAGGGAACGCCGAGGAACTGGGCGACGTTCGGGTAGTCTCTGTTGATAAATCCTCTGACGGAGCCAAAAGTAGAGCTCACCGTGGGATAGTCGACTCCCAACTTGCTTTCACTAATGACAGAAATCTTTGCTGGATGATGCGCGGCGACTTGCTCGTCCTTGTTGCCTAACGTTTAGCGTTGACAAAAAACCGGATGCAAGCTCCAGCGGGTCGTGTCCCTGGTTTGGTTCAGAGCATAGGGCACGTTTAAGAGCCTCCACACCGCAGGATGTAGGATCAAATACGTGGGTGTAGACCCTTGCATAGGCGGCAATCTCACCTTAGAGTTTTATACATACCATGACGCCAGTACTCCAGTATTCTTCTGTTTCAGTTCATATCCTTCTTCTCGAGATTGTCCTTGTATCTGTAATATCGATCAAAACAAGGCTTTCTTCATCGTCGAGTTTCGCAGCGCTTGGCGCCGGCCCTATCATACCTTACTTCAGTTCTGCCCCTGAATCAATCGGCACGGGGGTCCACCCGCTAAAGGCGACCCCCGATAGTTTCTCCATAGGCGCTGTAACTATATTTGCATGGCTACAAGTTAGTATAATACACAGTATCATTCCTTCCGATTCTTGACGTTTCACAAAGAATTGCTACGTCTTACTTTCTAGCAGACTTTATAGCAGAAGAATGGGGCGATTGTTCTTGTTAAATGAATCTGAAGAGGTCGCGGAACTCAGTGGTCTGGCGAAGTTAGTTCGAAATACCTAAGCATCGCCGTTAAAACGCAGCAGTGGGAACAAGGAGAAGTGATATTGAATAAATTCCCTGTAAATTATGGCACAGCAAGTTGACCATGAATTACTTGCATAGGTCTGACCTATCTTATAGTTGAGTCGAGTTTCGAGGCTATCCTACAAGAAGGCATCGTTAGCAGAGCCGCTTCGACGGAAGTATGCGGTGTAAGCTGAACCCTCGTAGGACCCAGTCAACAAAAGGAGAGTTTTAGACGAGAGCGAAAACTTTGCCTTCGCACTATAACTATTCGAGAACAAGACGAGAAAGCGTGATAGTCCAATTCTTCATCAAGCGCGCCTTCCCAAGCCGGTTGCTGTTGCAAGGGGCGGCTATTGAGCTGCCGGCTATTGCGATTTGAACCTGTGAATGCCCTTTGGGCTATAAAAGCAGAACGCCCGTACCGTACAAAATCGGTACAGAGACCAACTCAACAAGTAACCGCAAAAGTCTATCTAATCAGCAAATTACCAATACTATCTTTGCTAGCAGAAAATGCAGGTTAAGGCCATTGTTCTCTTTCTCACAGCCACGCTGCTTGGCTCTGCGGTATGATGATCAACGTGGCCTCGAGCACATGGACTTCCGAAACACTGACTTCTGGTACAGAATGCCTTCTGCAGCAAAGACGATTGTTGTTTCAAGGACAACGTAGCTCGCGACAAACACGTATGTTCCATGCTTAGTTCCCTCATGGGTCATGCGCTTCTTTGAATCTCGTAATTAAAACTACTTTAATAGAACGGCGATGCCTTTTACTGTCTGGACGTCATGCATGGAGGACCTTGTCATGCCGACTGCTGTACTCTTGATGGGCATGGACGTCATTGCTAAGGCTCAAGTTGGCGACGAAGAGGTCATACAAGGATGGGATCACCATTTAGGAGCCACGGTGCTGCAATTTTTGTCAGAACCATATGGAGGCACCGCTAGAGTTGTAAAGCTTCGTGTTTAGAATTTCTGCTCTCTTGAACCTCTGCCCAAAAGAGTTGTTTGACTGTGAAGTATGGCTAAGCCTGGACTGCATAAACGAAATAGCGTCACTTCCTCGATATTAATGCATTCGAAGATGAAGACTTTATCTAATAATTATACCTTAAATGTCCTAAATTTGTGACTTTCGGTCTTTCTGGCATGGGGAATAACCGCGCATTCCCTTAGTAGTATCATTGATGTTTGTCTCTCCCATCGGGTGCGAGTTGACGTCAGTACAAGAGTACGTGTTTTCATGAGGGGAAACAGCGAATTATATGATAATCCGATCCTATTTCCCTTATACCCACGAACCAAAAATTTAATTCAGATTTTCAGTTGGAGAAAAACTAGAGATGTTCGTGCTGACGTTAACTCGCACCCGATGGGATAAGTTGGACCTAAAACCCTTGCGATTAAAGTTTATTCGAATCCATTGACACAGTCCGCAACGGCCTTTACCAATAGACGGGATGCGGGAAACATGGACGCGATTTTCTATATGGACTGATTAAATGATTCCGTTTCTAGCTGAGATAACAGGGCTCAAATATCAAGGCGCTCTTGGTGGAAATTCGTACCTTAATCAGAGCTTGCGGAAACGGTGGGAACTAGCCATGATTCCAATAGCTAAATCCTCACGATCCAACACTGAAGATGAGATTATGTAACCGGTATCCATGAGGGCATCGTGATGGTGCGTCACGATGTGGGTAGCCGCGAGTTTGTGTGATTGGTTTGATGGTTGATAGCCAAGATAGCCCTACGAATACGTACCCTGCGCAGATAAGATCAATCTGATAAATCCGAGGCTCCGATCGTCCCACATCTCGATTGACCTTCCCCATACGAATGCACCTGCAAAAGTGTTTACACTTGCATAATAAGCGAAAGGATCGCTCCAGTATTGGTGCGACAAATAGTTGAAGAGAGCCGCCGAAGAACGGACGTTGACTCGGTTCATACTTGATCCCCCACTACACGGCACACGCGCGGCTGATTCTTTACATCATTCCACAGCAAAAGGATTCGGAGGTCATCACCCCGCGATCACTAACTATTATCAACGACCAAGGACTGACAAACAGCCCTGCTGGCCCAAGATTGCTTTACTGAGATCGAGTTTCGCGCTCTTTGGAACTAGAGTGTGGTCGGTGCTGCTAATTGCGCGAGCTGCTCCCACAATTCCCCTCAAACCCCGCAATCAACAACGTTGGTCAAGCAAGATGGGTGCATCAGACGGCACATTGGTCGTGGGAGTGGACGTTGGAGGTAAGAGACTTTGAATAAATCCCGGCTTGGATTACAAGTCAGGTACAATCACCCACTTCTTACGACTAACTATCCTCGCAGGTACGAATACCGACAGTGTGCTCTTGGATGTCTCCAAATCCAGCATAGATGCTGTCGTCGCATCTCACAAAGCCCCAACAACGTCAAACGTCACTCACTCCGTCCAGGCAACCTTGAAAGCTTTGCTGGACAAGTCAACCGCAGACCCCGCCAACATCACCGCGCTCGCCATCGGCACAACGCACTTCCTCAATGCCATTATCGAAAGAGACACGTCCCGCGTGGAAAAGATTGCCGTTCTCCGCTTGGCATCTCACAACTTTTCAACAGGCACCCCGCCTTTTGCGGACTGGCCTTCGGCACTGAAGCGCATCATCAACGGCCACTCAGCCATCATCCCCGGTGGCTGCAACATCGATGGCACCCTCATCGGCCCCATCGACGAGGAGTCTATCCGCGAGCAGGCGAGGCAGATCAAGGCCAAGGGGCTCAAGAACGTCGCAGTCATCGGCATCGGGTGTAGTACCGACAAGGACTACCACCAGGAAGATGAAGTCCGTAAGATCCTAGCCAGCGAGCTAGGTGACGATGTCAACATCATTCTCTCTCACAGTATTGCCGGACCGGGACTCCTCGCCCGCGAAAATGCGACGATTCTCAACGCCTCGATTCTCAACTTTGCGCAGCGCACCATCCGAGCCTTCATCGGCGCCATGCGCCGCATCGGTCTCCAGTGCCCGCTGTACTTGACCTCCAACGCCGGCCACCTTCTGCCCTTCTCGGAAGCCATGCAGGCTCCCATCAGAATCTTCTCGTCGGGCGCGACGAATTCTATTCGAGGTGCTGCGTTCCTCGCACGGGACTCGATAGACAAGTCGGGCAGCATCGTTGTGGATATCGGCGGCACCACGTCTGACGTGGGCTACCTGCTGAGCAACGGATACCCCAGATTATCCAAGAGCTACACGGCGTTGGCCGGCGTCAAGGTGAACCTGGAAATGCCTTCCGTCGAGAGCATCGGTCTGGGAGGAGGCTCGATTCTCCACAGCGCAGACGACGGTTCTGTAGCCGTTGGGCCTGATAGTGTAGGTCACGACCTCATCACCAAGGCCTTATGCTTCGGAGGCGACGTCACAACAGCCACGGACGTCGCAGTCGCGTCGGGTGCCGAGATTGGCACCACGGCCGTTTCCCTGACGAGCGACATTGTCGAGAAGGGCAAGGCGCGTATCCGTAAGATGCTCGAGGCCGTCATCGACCGCGCCAAGTTGTCGCCCGAACCATGCACGGTTATCCTCGTCGGCGGCGGCTCCATCCTCTGCCCGTCGGAACTCACAGGCGTCAGCAAGGTTGTGGTTCCCGAGCATGCCGGCGTCGCCAACGCGATCGGCGCGTCCATTGCCAAGATTTACGGCTCCGCTGAGACAATCGTCTACGGCTCGGACATCCAGGGTGGCATTGCAGAGGTCAAAGCTCGGGCTATCCAGAACGCTGTCGCCAAGGGCGGTGACGAGAGCTCCGTGACTGTCCTCCACGAGGAGATTGCGGGTGTTCCCTATGTGGAGAACCAGACCTCCATCAAGATTGAGGTTGCGCTGCCGGCGGATCATAAGCGGGTGTACTCGGAGATGGTGAAGACGGCCGCGCCTGACCAGCTGGTTGACGAGGAGATGTTTGAGGAGACCAAAAAGCATGAGGCCGAGGACGCGGAGGATCACTCCGAAGACGTGGTAGTTGATCTTCAGAGCTATAAGCCCAAGGTCGAATCCAACGGCTTGTGGACGCTCTCTGGGACTGATCTCAGGTTCTTGTCCATCGGGTGTTACATCCTGGGCTGCGGCGGTGGTGGTTCGCCTTACGCGCCATACTTGCAGCTGAAGCAGTTGTTGGCCGAGGGTGAGTCGATGAAGATTATCCGGATCGAGGACCTCAAGGACGACGAGATGATGCCACCGGTTGCCAGCGTGGGCACGCCGGCGGTGAGTATCGAACGACCTGGCGGTGACGGCGTGTGGCATGCGATGCAGGAGATGGAGAAGGAGATGAAGACCAAGTTCGAGAGGCTCATCGCCACGGAGATTGGCGGCGCGAATGGCGTCGCTACGCTCATCTGGGGAAGCTCGCGCTACTACGACATCCCGACCGTGGACGGCGACATGATGGGACGCGCATACCCCCAATTCGAAATGGTCTCGCAATACATCCACGCCAAATCCGTCAACGAGCTCCTCCCCGTAACGCTCTGCAGCGGCACCGGCCACAACGTCGTCATTCCCGCCACCCAAACGGACGAGACCTCGGCCGGCATCGCCATCCGCGACGCCTGTGTTGCCATGGGCTCTGCCGCCGGTGCCGCGGGACGACCGATCCCCGGCAAGCTGATGCGTGAGGTGGGCATCCCCAACACGTACTCACTCGCCTGGCGTCTGGGCCGCGTAGTGGCGCTGGCGCAGCAGGCTGGTACGGTGTCGACTGTCACCAAGGACATTATCGAGGCCGCGGGCGGGCCGGGGAGCGCGAGGGTGTTGTTCCAGGGTAAGATTCGGAGCGTGGAGAGCACGTTGACTGCGACAGCGCATAGTTTGGGCAAGGTTACCGTTGAGCGGCTGAGTGAGAGTGAGATGGAGACGGAGACAGATAGGATTGGAGAGGGGTTGAAGGAGGTTGTTGTGCCGTTTATGAATGAGAATTTGGGGGTTTTGGGTAAGGGTGAGAGTGGCATCGAAACGGTAAGACTTTTTTTTTTTTCCCTCTCTCTCATCGTATCTTGGGGATTTCATACTGATACTGTCGCATTTAGGTCATCGCTACCGTACCCGATCTCATCTTCCTCCTGGACACGTCGACCGGAGAAGCCATCGGCGTCCAAGAGTATAGGTACGGACTCAAGGTCGCTGTCATGATCATGGCGGGACACCCGCTCTGGGCCACGGAACGAGCGCTCGAGATTGCGGGACCCAAGGTCTTTGGCCTGGATCACGACTACACCTCGACGCTACGGTACACGAAGCCCGCCAGCGTCATTGAGGAGTTCCGGCACGGGTGCGGCGGGGAAAATTGCACGAATTGCCAATATAAGTGGTAAGCCACGAGGCTGAGGCCGCCGTAGAAGATCGAAAAAAAAAAAAAAA
>JFFI01002670.1:0-47711 GCA_001563125.1 Colletotrichum salicis
TGGCAAAAATGAGGTCAGTTGGCACCCGATGGGATACGATATCCAAAACTTGAGGGCATTCATATCATATCGCTGACTGCGACTGAAGAACGAAACTTCACATACAAGCCTCATCCTAGCTTTCAACTCGGCTAGGCGATTTATGGCCTCAACATTTGTAACTTGACACTAATTTACACCCATCCCGGCTGGAACGATGGCATCGAAGTTACGACGCTTCTCCCGATGGAAAATTGGAACGGGAGATTTCAAGGACATGGGGTTGGCGGATGGGTAACTGGGGGGATCGAAGTGGGCGGGATTACGATGATGCCTTATTTGGAGGCAGGATTTGCCGTTAGTACAAATGATGGTGGCCACTCGAGCAAACTTGAGACGCGTCAGGCGATGATATGTCTTGGGCATTTTACTAGTCCAGGCAACGTCAACTGGCCTCTTTTCCTCGACTTTTCCCACGTCGCTCTACACGACATGGCCGTAATTGGAAAAGCCTTGACACAGTCTTTCTCCGGCACGCCTCCGAAATACACGTACTTCTATGGCGGATCAACTGGCGGAAGACAGGCTTACATGCTGGCCCAACGCTATCCCGACGACTTTGACGGTATTCTAGGGTTCTGCCCTGCTATCAACTGGGACAACTTTCAATGGTCTCCTCTATGGGCTCACCGAGTCATAGACAAGAAGGGCATCTACCCACGGCCTTGCGAGTTCGAAGCCATTACAGCTGCTGCCATGAAAGCGTGCGACAGGCTCAATGGCGTCGAGGATGGAATAATCTCCATGCCCTCTCGGTACTTCTTCGATGCTGTCGTATAGTTACAATAGGGGCATCGACGTAGGTAAGAGAACGGTTGTCTATTGAAAGTAGGAAATGAGCACGAGGCTCGCTCTGAAATAGAGAGTGCAAGCGAGTGTGGACCTCGGTGATTATTGTAACCGAGGTCACGTGACGTACGGTGAGGTCACGGATGGTTGAAGCCATCACGACAGATGCCCATACTCTGGTCGGCCACCCTTTCGACTGCGGAGGGACAGACGCTTTGTTCACCGCTGAAGCCGCAGAAGCTGCAAATGCTGCTTGGAGTGGACCTCGAAGCGTCTCTGGTGAGTTCCAATGGTATGGGTATGGAAGAGACGCTAAAATGTGGCATTTCGGGGCTCTCCGTACCTCATGCGGTGGTGGAGGAGAAAAATGCGCACCGGTTAGGCTGTCCATTGCCGAGTCCTACGAAATACGTGTATCTAGACACAATAGTTGAGCGAAATGGTCCAATGACCCTCAGATCAATCCGCAAGAATTGAAGAGTTGATCATGCTGCTGTGGAGTCGGACCCCTTCGGAGGTGGTGGGGCTTTTTACTACAGGTTTACTCCGATCCCCTCCGGCGCTTCTCCGCCCTCTTATCGAAAGACGTGCTACAGCTGCAACCTGCTGATGAGGGGAATCTGTAAGCATAGTGGGTCTAACATCGAGCTACCGGAGCCGATAGAGGCTTATCTTTAACTACCTTACTCAAGATCAAAGATTTGACACCAAGGTAGTGCCACAATTAGGCTTGACTTAACTCCGTTTTGAGTCCGGTCGTCGACAAACTTTAGATTTCGTCATGTTCTCCGCCCGAAACACCTCGGCAACTCGGCTAGCGTTGCCGCTAAACCATCTTCAACCAAACCCAATACCTTCAGGAATTCTTTGAAAGGAACTCACTTCGGCACAGAAGTCCTTCAGACTGTCTCGTGTTTCTACATCTTCAAGTCCACGCCCGTTCGCACTATTTCACTATCACAATGGCTACTGACTACAAATTCGAGGGATGGGTGGCGGACGACCCCTCCTCGGTAGACGGGAAGATGATCTGGAGAGAGTACGAGCCTAAGGTCTGGGAGGAGACGGACGTCGATATCAAAATCACTCACTCGGGCATTTGCGGCTCCGATATTCACACTCTGCGCGCTGGCTGGGTATGTCGCATACTCATGCGTCGTCTGCATGTTCTTCGAGTCGTGATTAGCTTGCTGACTCTTCGTCTCAGGGTGCCACGAAATTTCCTGCCGTCGTTGGCCACGAGATTGTGGGTGTAGCCGTCCGTATTGGATCCCGGGCAGAAGGCGGCATCAAAGTTGGTGACGTCGTCGGCGTGGGCGCCCAGTCCGATTCTTGTCTATCGCGCGATGGACCCTGCGATGCGTGCGAAGTCGGCGAGGAGAACTACTGCACCAAGCGCGTCAACACCTACAACAGCGTCCATCGCAACGGAAGTCAGACCCAGGGTGGATATGCATTGTACCATCGCTGCCCGAGTTACTTCGTCATCAAGATTCCGAAGGGCATTGCACCTGAGCAAGCTGCTCCAATGCTCTGCGGCGGTGTGACGGTCTTCTCGCCCCTGAAGCGCTATAATGTCGGGCCCGGCAAGAGAGTCGGCGTCATTGGCGTTGGCGGGCTCGGCCATTGCGCAGTCTTGTTTGCAAAGGCTCTGGGCGCAGACAAAGTGGTGGCCATTTCGAGAAAGTCTGACAAGAAGAAAGATGCTACGCAGCTTGGTGCAACCGATTTCATCGCCACGGCCGAGGATGAAGACTGGGCCACTAAGAATGCCCGCACTCTCGACGTAATTATTTCGACGGTCGCATCTCCCAAGGTATGTTACAATCATCGATTGAAACACAAGAAGTCAGTAATGGCTGACTCGATTTCATCGCAGATGCCTCTGGCTCAGTACCTTGGTCTTCTGTCACGCGGAGGTACATTTGTCCAAGTCGGTGCTCCCGAGGAACCGGTGCCACTGAGCGCTTTTGCCCTTATCAGAACCCGAGTACACTTGACTGGATCGGTCATTGGCAGCCCTGGCGAAATCAGAGAAATGTTTGACCTTGTTGCTGCGAAGGGAGTCAAGGTATGGGTCGAGACACGCCCAATGAAGGAGGCCAATCAGGCAGTTTTGGACATGGTCGACGGGAAGCCTAGGTACCGATATGTTTTGACAAACTAAGACCTCGTTAGAACCCATAAATGACACGACTTATACCATTTGTTGACTGTGGGCTTTGGGTCTTTGGACTCAGAAGGCGAGCTCACAGTTTGGCTGAGATCATCGGGCTATGTGTTTCCTGCGGCTTATGGAACTCCCGTATTAACGAAAAGCCAGTAGTAATTGACGACCCTCAGCGTGAACACTCTTCCTGCCTTAGTGGGTGTAGCGTATTCTCGGCAGACGCTCGCAGGCGGATACTACTCTATTTAAGCAACATGGATACGGGTAGCATGGGTGAACGACCCTGATTTTTTCACCGGAAACCTCCATCGCAATTTACTTCAAGACCCACATCGAAAGCTCCCCATCAACCGGAAGACTCAGATCGAATGTCCTTGTTGTCATTGTCATCGCGTTGAGCAATTTGACATCCATCGATCATGATGCTCAACTCAGGCGCCTTCTGCCAGTCAATACCGTTAAAGTGAGATGTTTTCTTTACAACTTACTGCGCAGTCAAATCATCTCGCTCTCGCGTCGGATGCCACCCATTGTGGAGCGGAACCCCTGTACGGCCGGGGATCTGCGGTTGACATCACGAAAGAATCTCGTATTTGCCGTTCTTCATCTCCAAACTCGTGTCACTCTCACCCACGAAGCAACAATCCCCCCAGAATAACATAGGAAGCGGAGACGCGAGCGCGGGCCGTCTGTGACCAGTTCCGGGGGTTCAGCGCCACCATCTTCTCATATGGACGACATGGCCGCGCGACGGAATTTGGCTCTCTGTCCGCTCCTTACCCATCAGTTTACTTTCTTGTGAGCGGGTGATCAATCAGAGAGGATGAGGGTCTCACACGCACTTGTCTCGGCCCTCCTGGGTTCGAACTTTGCCGCCGCCAACCCGCTTCATCCGCGCATCTACACGAAGCCTTTGTCAGCCACGCTTCCCAGAGCGGAAGCAAGCAACAACAAGGACGTCAATCCCAGCGAGCTCATCCCCGGCGCCTACATTGTCGAGTTCGCGGACGACAATGATACCCCCGAGACCTTCTACAGCTCTCTGAAGGCCGATGGCCTCGACATTGAATCTCGCATGGACCTCAGCAACCGGCTGTTCAAGGGTGTTTCTTTCCAGGTCAAGAATGCTGGCGAGATTCACCATGATGGCGCACTCCTTCGTCGCAAGATCGAAGCCTCGCCGCGCATCCGGAACCTGTGGCCTGTCCGTAAGATTAAGCTTGCAAAGGCCGAGGACCACGGCGCACCAGCCAAGGGTGTGGCTACCAAAGCCAATATCAAGCGCCAGGAAGCGGCATTCGGAAACTCAACCAAGGACACCTTCTCGCCGCACGTCATGACCCAGGTTGACAAGCTGCGCGAACAGGGGATCACTGGCAAGGGAGTCCGTATTGCCATCATCGACAGCGGCGTGGACTACACTCACCCTGCTCTTGGCGGATGCTTCGGCCCTGGATGCCTGGTGGAAGCAGGGTGGGATTTCACGGGCGACGACTTCTTACCCAACGTAAGACCGCTACAGCCCGATGCGGATCCCATGGATGACTGCGCTGGACACGGAACCCACGTTGCTGGCATCATTGCCGCTCAGCTTGAGGGCAATGAGTACGGTTTCACGGGTGCCGCCCCTGGAGCTAAGCTGGCAGCATACCGAGCGTGGGGATGCGCCTCCACATCGACAAACGAGGTGCTGCTCGCTGCTTTCAGCCGCGCCTTTGAGGAGGGAGCTGATATCATTTCATGTTCCGATGGAGAGTTCGTGCCCCTTAATCGGTTTTAGGCACATGATCAAGTCTTACTAACCTCATTGATAGTCCATCTGGCTGGGCCGAGGATGCTTGGGGTGTTCTCGCCTCTCGCATCGTCGACGCGGGCGTCCCAGTCGTTATCTCCGAAGGTAACGACGGCGGCAAAGGCATGTTCTACGCGTCGACCCCGGCTACCGGTCGTGGTGTCACTGGAAGTGGTGCCGTGACGAACTCCAAATTTCCCACGATCCTCAATGAAGGCACGTTCTCCGTGGACTCCAACTCCACATCAGCCGTCAAGTCCGACTTTGCCTACTTGCCCGGTGTTCCTGAGCTCGTGGGAGACCTTTCACTTCAGCTCTGGAGCCCAGGTGAGAACAACGCCTGCAGCGAGCTGCCTGACGACACTCCAGATCTGAGCAACAAGATTGTTTTGCTTTCATTCCCCGACTCCCGAGCCACGGGTTGCTATCCTATTGACCAGGGCGACAAGATTGTCGCCAAAGGTGGACACTATATTCTCTTCTACACTAATGATAATACGTGAGTCACTGCCTCTGTTGTTTTCTATGTTCTAGGGCTTCTAATGTCTTCTTCTAGTACTATGCGGGACGAACAATATGTCTACTCCGAGGGCATCCAAGGCGTCGCTTCTATCCCGCCTTACCAGTCTGACCAATGGCTCTCACTATTACAACAAGGTCGCAGCGTCACGATCTCCATCCCCGGCGCTAATAACACCAGAACTCGTCTCGAGGAGCTTGAGAATAACTCCAGTGGATCTTACATGGGGTCTTTCTCCAGCTGGGGCCCGACTTGGGAGTTGGAAGCCAGCCCTCAATTTGCCGCCCCTGGAGCCAACATTCTGTCTACTTTCCCTGTTGCCTTGGGTGGCTATCGTGTCATGACTGGCACTAGCATGTGTAAGTCAACGGACATGTCATGTGTGAAGCCGATGAGATAACTTTACAAAGCAAGCTGACACATTTCAAGCTTGCCCTCTGAACGCCGCCATTTACGCTCTTCTTGCCGAAGCCCACCAGACCAAAGACCCCAAACGTCTCAGATCTATCGTGTCGTCTACTTCAAAGCCGTTGGCCTGGTATGACGGCACTGCGGTCCACGCCGATCTCATTGCTCCTGTTCCGCAACAGGGTGCTGGAATCATACAGGCGTTTGATGCAGCTCGCAGTAATGTCGAGCTCAGCGTTGATAGTATCTCCTTCAACGACACCGACTACTTCACTGGCAACGAAACTTTCACCATTAATAACCATGGATCTGTGGACGTTGAATTTGAAGTTAGCCATCGCAAAGCCGTCACCATGTACACCTTCGTGGAGACCACCGACCGCTTGAGGGCTGCCTCATACCCCAACCCAATCATCGAGGAGTGGGCTGAGCTTCAATTCAGTTCCGAGTAAGTCATCTACGGCCTATAACTATCTCTAAATCCTTCGGGCTAACAAGACAACAGAAAGATCACCGTGCCCGCTGGAGGATCCGTAGAACTTACCGTCACCTGCATTCCCCCATCTATCGTCAATGCTACTCGTCTACCAGTCTACAGCGGCTACATCGCTCTCACCAGCACCACTGATTCCCCTTCCTTGAGCCTTCCCTATCTCGGAGTTGTTGGCAGCATGCATGACATTCCCGTCATCACACCGGCACAGGCATACCTCGCCAACTACTACAGCCAAGCCCCAGCAAACACAACATACACGATCCCGCGCCCCGACCCAGCCAAACCACCTCTAACTGATCGTGGAGACCAATTGGCGACCCCCAATGTCATCATCTCACCCACAGTCGGCACTGCCTCCATCCAGGTCGATGTCTTGAGAATTAGCGGAGGCAAGGAAGAGAACCTAGGCAGTCTGGCAGGCTGGCCTCTTCCATATGCGCCTCGGACCGAAACACGTGCTTTCTTCAATGGGCTGCTTGCTGATAGCACTGTTCTTGAGCCTGCTATCTACGCCATGAAGGTCAGCGCTCTGCGTATATTTGGTGATAGGGATAATGAAGGAGACTGGGATGTTGTTAAGACGGTGTCATTCGTTCTTAAGTATGAAGTATCTAGTAACGGAACCACCACCTCAGCGTGATAGTTGGGTAGTATCTATTCTAAACTTCCAACTCCGTCTGTACGGTGCTCAAATCAAGAATGATAATATCAAAGTGTTTAGTGTTCATCGCCTGCAACCAGGAAGTTGGGTGTATCACCATTAACTCGTCAAGTCTTCCGCAGGACTCGGTGCTTCAGCGCCATAGTGCACGGCACCAATTCCTCACGCCGCTAAGCCTCCCATCTAGATTTGACCCAACGGAAAGCTTGACCCGGCCTCATCTCAGAAGAACCCGGCTACACAGAACGTTCAAGCAGGCCTCGAGATCCCAAGATTCAATATGGCGTTGTGCCTTCTCAGCCAGGCGGCTTCAAACACCTCTCTTGCCAACCTTACATCACCAATACTCGCAAGATCTCCCATTAGATCAAAGATTTCGCCAACCAGGCCTTCCTGTTCCTCCTTGGCCAAACAGCCAGTGACGCAGATGGGCCAGGCGAGCGTATGTAGCCAACGGGGATTGCTCAGCTTCATCATCGACCCAAGGTTTTGTGTCACCGAGTCGCTGATCTCCATGCTGTCTGGATGCCAGCCTGAGAGGACGACGTGGAAATAAATGAGTCCAGCATGAGCCCATACCTGCGTGACTGAGACGATTGCTCTAGATTCTTCTTCAGCTTATCGGGAGTCAGCTAACCAAGGCGGTCTCTGATCTCGTACCATAGGATCTTTCGCGCTCAGTCGACCCAGGCCTTCCCTGAACTTCATCTCGATTTCCCCGCCTCTTCTAAACAGTTCGAGATTTGAGAAGGATCCCCGTTCACGCATATTCTTCTTCCAACTGTCTAACGAAGCCACCTCTGAGATCAATATTATAGCCCAGTTCTGACAGCCAATGAAGCGATCCAAGCGAAGACTGCAGTCCCTGTTCGGAACCTCTTCGGGCTTGTCTTCGGCAACAAGCAAATCTTGGTAGTATGTCTGTAACCGTGGTGGTTTCCCGAGGAATGTGCTCGCCACAAGGTCATGGACTACAAGAAGAGCCGTGAAGAACCTAAAGGAGCTCTGATCAAGTGTCCATGCCGGAAATTGTGGAGGGTTTTCCATGTGAGGATAAGCGAGTCTGCCAACCTTCCGGCAAGTAGCGGTCCATTTGGAATCTTGGAACTCTTCGCCGTTGACCTCGTGGAGTATTTGTTCCAATAGCATTATACCAACATCCAAGTGCATGGTCCAATTCTCTGACGTGCCAAAAGTTGCTTCCAAGTACAGCAGATGCACAATACTGTCGTAGGGTCTGATGCTGGTGATCAAGTCTTCTTGTACGCCCCGACCGATGACATCCTTGACGTCTTATTGTGCCTTTTGCATTGCTATGTGCGTCTGCTCTTGCAGTTCAGCTTCGACTTGAGATACGCACTTGGGTCTCTCTGATTGGCGGCGCTGTACTGGCACGATAGCCAAGAAATGTGAAGTGAGGCTAGTAGCTGCATGAGAAAGCGATTTGTTGGCCAGAGTAAGAACGAGCATCCAGCTTTGACCGCCTTCGAGGATGGACGGATAGTAGAAGGGGAACAATGTTGGAAATATGTAGTCCAAATATGCTGAAATGAACACTGCTCCAACTCAGTTGGGAGTTGTGGTGTAGACTTCCCCGGGCTGGTAGCGGATTCCTGGGGACCGGGATTGGGTGTCCCATCGTTGGAATGAGGAAGTGACTGAGACTGAAAGTCACTGCTCAGGGATATTTGGGACTGCGTAACAGTGGCTAAAGGGTTTTGTCTCAGAGAGTATCTCGTGGTGACCCCGGTAGACCCCGAAGTTGTTGACACCGGCGGCAGAAGGTCATTGGCCTGGGCATCTCCGACGATGCGCTGCACAACCCTTCAAGCCCTCCTCAACTTGGCGCTTTTCGTAACCTCAGCCTTGAGCTTATCAGTCATAGCCTGCTGTCTTGGGCCGCCATCCATCCATTCCGGGGTCTCTTGGCCGGAGAAGCAGGTGATCTCGAGACCTGCGCAGACATTACAGACGGGTAATGATTCGTCGCATTTCTTGTGGCGTATGCGACATGTCCAACAGCTTGCTGTCTCTCGTGGCATTGTTTGTTCCGTTGTTTGTGCTGCTAGTTTCCGTCCTCTCTGGGATTTGGTCGGGAACCGAAGGATAGGGCTTGGTGCACGCAAGACTTGAGCCACGCGATGTTCAGATGTTTCCGCGCGGTTTACCTCAGACTCGGGCATGCTTAGATGTCAGCTATGATCCGCCGAGGGCACTATGCCCATAGCGGGTCCGCTTAGTTAGTGTACTGTTCCCACCCAGACCTGTTCCCGCGCGGGAATCTTCAGGCACGGCGGACTTTCAACAACAAGCGGCGGACTTTGAGGTCGTGATAGTTGCAATATCTAGTCGATGGCAGCGGAAGAGGAATTAGCTGGCGAGTATAAAAGGTCATAAAAGTGTCCTGCTCAATGAAGACTTATCGTAGTGTCGTTGTGTCGATTCGAAATTTCATGTTCAATGTCAGGCAAGAAAGTCCTAGTTCTTGGTGGAACCGGCCCAGCGGGTGTTTGCCTGTTGCGAGAGCTTGTTCATCGCAATCATGCAACTACTCTACCAGCCAGAACTCCCTCAAAACTACCCAACGACTTGGTCTTCAGCTCTCACCTCGAGGTCTGTTGTGATTCCAGGTCTAGAGACTCTCTCATGAGTACGAGCGCGTTGAAACTAACTTGTTTGTCACATAATCGAAGGGGAGATGAGCGACACGAAAGCCCTAGACTCAGCAATGGCTCGAACTTCTGTAGTCGTATCTCTGCTCGGGCCGAATATCAACGACAAGCACATTGACCCTTCTCTTTACGCCGACATCTACCGCAACTGGGTCTTCCCAGCAATGAAACAACACGGCGTTAGACGGATTCTCGTCATGGGTACAATCTCAATCAAGCAGCCCGAAGACCGCTGAACGTTCTTTCAGACCATGATCACGATCATAATGCCTTTTCTGAATGGCGCTGTGTACCGCAATATGCATAACCTCGCTCACTTGTTTGGCAAAGAGGGTCATGATCTTGACTGGACTGTTTTTCGTATAGCACAGATCCCTGGAGAATCTGATGAGGATAGCTGGAGACGTGACCGGAATCTTCAGGTGTTCACTGGATGGATAGGAGAAAATGGGTGGACAACAAGTCTTAGACGGGGCGCACTAGCTCGATGGCTCGTGGATGCAGTCGAAGGTAAGATGGACGCTTGGATCAATAAGATGCCTGGGGTTAGTCAACTAGCAGTTGTATGATTGACGTAGGCAAGGGTCAGTAAAATTGAGATAAGCTTGCGGATGTCCGTTGAGGGGGTTTGTTCAGAGCTTTTTCAAAGCCTAGCAAATTAGATGTCCAGAATATGTATCTTCATACTGAGCAGTACAGATTCAGCGCGAATTCAGCTTGGTGAAATTTGTAGGCACCGAATCTTATACCCTCCAGCGATGGGAAATGTCTACTATTATCGACTGGGGGCAGTTCTTAATTCCCCAGCGCTTCGAAGTATCAACGTGTGATATTAGAACAAGAGTCTCCCACCGGAATCAACTGTGCAGCCATGGCGTCATTATATGATAGATACAGCTTGCTTCTCAGTGCACCGGTACATCAGCATTGGCTATGTTCTAGGCCTCCGGTCTACTTGTAAGCTAGAAAGTCTGCTTGTCTTGGGAGGCTTAACCATAGCCCAGATCGGAAAGTTGCTCGACAACTTATCAGCTCCACGATGTGCGAGTCCTAATGCGAGCAATGTTCTGTTTAGAGCAAAGGTCAAGGTTATCTCCTTGCGCAAGGCAAGGAGGGACGAGACAGGCTCGAGGGGCTCTCTCAGAAATCGCTACCGGTTTGTCATGTCCGGTATTTCTTTCCGCCTTTCGGAACGCGTATGGCGTTGAGAACCCATGCGAGTCAATGTTTACTCTCCGTAAACTTCTCATAGCGTTTAGACTTGACGCCATTCCTTGTGGCACTTATTTAAGTACTGTAGGAATCTCTCAGTAAAGATATCATGAATACATAGGTAGGTTGAGAACTCAACTCTTCACGTCAAGCTGGCTAGTGTTCTCGATGGTTTGCACTGGCTCATGGTCCCTCTAACTCTTCTCACCATTGCCTGTCACACTGCCTATGGGTGTACATCTCTAAATAGCTTGATTGTGAGCTGGTGACTTCACGAAATACTCGGTTATCCGGTTGTTCCTACCATTTTCTCACAATGACTCGGTTGCATATCGGGTAGACCTGCAACTTTTGTCTCGGACTGAAATTCAAGACTTCTCAAATCGGCTGAAAGTTTCTTGGCGCCCTGAAACGGAACCTTCCTGGTCTTGACATCCAATACGTCGGATATCTTGTTTCCATCCGGAGGCAGCCACCTCGGCTTTCGTTTCTTGCTTTCCTCTCAGAGAAAGCTGCCCCATCACCGTAGCACAAACTCGAACGGCTCTGCGGATATATGGGATGTCACTGTAACCCGAGCACGTGGATCTGGCTTTGCTTGCTTATTACGCCCCTCTCCCCCACTGAGGGGTCAGGAGGGATTCACCCAGCATCATCCTCAACTGATGATCGCTCCATTTACACTCCCGCCTATTAGCCTTCATACTAAGTCGGCGCCCCCCGAGCCGTGGTTGCGATCTTATGGGAGACATGGTCTATAGCTTCGTGTTGCATTCCAAAATCATGGGCCGAGAGCTCAACCCGGCGTCAACCCTTTTTAACGGAGTGATATGGATGCGAATCGGACCCGGCGCCGACCACACTTTTCCATCCCGATACCGAGTCCAGCACTGAGTTCAAATTCTATCTTCCACCTTTGTTGACATGTTTGACTGTCAATCTCAATATCAGGAAATCTCTATGGACACGAATTTGTGCGCAGACATCTCGAGGGCAAGGGTCTCAATGAGGTTCGTCCTGTGCTCGCATGGAAACACAGTAGTGACACGGTTACTGTCTGTTCTCATTCGACCCTTGACTCGGGGTCGCTAGTCCGTTTCCTTTTCAAGACTGTGGCGAACGTGCCAGAATTGCCTGGTACAGTTCGCCAAGCAACAATTTGGTCGTCCGGTGGGATTGATGGTCGGCCAGTGACATTTTCTCCGAGGTTTGCGACTCGGCATACGATAAGGTGAAGATCTTCCCAGGGTCATACAGACAACAACTTGAGCTTCATCAAAAGCTTCGTTCCTTCCCGTCCAAAGAATTGCCCAATCGTAAGCAAGGGACAGCCAAAGTCCTGAAACTTTGTGCGGGAAAGTCAAAGGGAACCCCGCGCACGTCCGGCAGAGAAAAGCTCCATCGGGAAGCTCAATGAGCCAAACAGCCTCACCTTTTCTGTCTCATCTGAGAGCATGTTTGGATTTGCCGCGCAGTTGAAGATTCATGAATCCAGGGTATGATGGGTTACTGTTTGGCCCGTGATTCCGTGATGCTAGGATGTTGGACAACAGAGAGAGTAAACTAGCCAAAGGATAAAGATCATCCACGTCCGTTAGCTCCAACCTAGCCAGGTGAGAGTTGCCAGAGCGCCCGATTCGTCCTCATTCTCTCATCTAATCCAACTTCAAAATCCCACAGGTGCTGGACGCCAGTTCTGCTGATTGCCATTCCCTTTTCATTCCACGGACCAGGACCACAAGCACAGTCCATACTTCGACCACCATGAAGTCTATCATCAGCATCACGGCCTTACTCGCCGCTGTGGCAATTGCTCACAATGACATGCCACCGAGGAGCATGTCCACAACTGAATTCCGCCAAGCTTTCATGGAAGCTGGCATTGTTCCAGATGTGATGGGCTCGTTCGACCCGATGGTGTCTTTCTACGCCGGTTACAAAGCTAGCGACGGTGATAAGGCGTTATTGATGCCTGGAACCAAGCTCAAGATGAAGGAAACCAAATTCCCATTCGAATTCAGCGTCGAGAACATCATGAAGGCTAGGAACGTCACTCGGAACTCCAGATTCGTTCTTTACATGGTATGTGCATCACGCTACGGACTGCAAAGCTCGAATAATTCTAACCATGTTGGTCAGATTGGGCCCGACTCTCCAACACGCGAAAGCCCCACCGAGCGGAACATGAGGCACTACCTCGCTGGCAACTTCACGCTTGAGCAGACCAAATCTGAAGTTCTTGCCTCGGCGATGATCATGAAGAATTCAACCCCTGCTTTCAATGACTACATGGCACCTGAGCCTAAGGCCGGAAGTGGCATGCATCGATATGTTTACCTACTTTATGTCCAGCCTGAGAAGCTGAATAAGATGGGTTTCGACGCCATGGGTGTTGATAAGATGAACCGAAAGAATTTCAACGTTAGTAACTTCCCGAAGCCCAGTGTTTCTGACTCTAAGCTGACCTGTCCTAGATCTCGCAGTTCCGCAAACAAGCTGGCCTAGGACGCCCCATTGGCGGAACCTACTTCATGTTGAACATGGCCCAGGATAATGGAGGCAGCGGCGGCCATGGCGGCGGAAACAACGGAGGGAATAATGGCGGAAACAACGGCGGCAACAACAACAATAATGGAAATGGCCGAAGCGCTGCCTCTGTTGTGACTGCGGGCTCCGTGGTAATGTTTATAACGCTATTGGCGTCAATGTTTGCCTGGATGTAAGACGAGGTCAGCGCCATGGGCAAGGGCTTCTGGGATTCGCCGCTGCACTTGATCAGGAGATTTTGAAAAGTAAACGGAATCAATACTTTCATTCGCTAGGTACGGTGCTAGCAAGCTTCAACTCAGTACATATTTGTCACCTCAATCAAGTTTATCTAAAGCTACCTATATCTTCTTGGAAGGTCGAAAACGTTCCGACCAGCTCGTTTCATCACCACCTGCCGAGACCATGCAACACTTTCTTCACACTCGCGTCTCTCTCCATTTCCTGCCACAGGCGGGGCTCCCAGTCATTGAAGCCCTCTCTGACACCCCCACCCTTGCCATCAACTCTTTCGCTCGAGGACCAACACCTCGACAGCCAAGCTCGTAGAACATGGCTCTGCCTGAGTGCTTTCGTGGCCATCTCCATCAGAAGCAATGCCGCCAATACCATGATAAGCGTAGACCACCATGCTGGATCCCTGCCAAACTCTAAGGTGAGTCCCCCGCGAACAGAATAAGGACCCGAGCTGGGGGAAGAGATGGCGCCGGCGATGAGCAAATAAGCCCACAAGATCGCGAGACTGCCGACAATAGACCAGAGAGCAACTCTGGTCTTGTAATGCAGCTCAATTACCCTCGTTCGAGTTAGTAATTTAGAGTCGCATCCAAGGCTGAGGTAGTGGCCAGATGTACTCACAATAGCTTGATGTTGACCCAAATTCCACACAAGACGAAGGTCAACAATCCTTGGGCATACAACCCGTCATCGTCGATCATCTCAGAGTCCGCGTAACCCGCCCAAGCACCGGCGTAGACGATGAGCCCCGCAATCATCGCGTTGCTGAACCAACTGAAATATACCGACATGTTGAGACCCTCGGCGTTCTGTCCGTATTTAAATAGCTCCGGAACCACCGTCAGAGTGCGCGAGTGGAGATCCTGCTCCCAAGTCCCGATGACGAGGATGCATGCTGCGGTGAAGAAACTGACAAAAGTGAGACTTCCCGGTTCGTACAAACTTGTACCCGTGGCTCCGGTCTGCTCTTGGAAAAGTGCCTGAGGGAGGTAAAAGAAGGTCTCCTTCCAGAACGTTGCCAAGATGAATCGTGTCGTGCGGTAGTAGTTCCAGCGTCCATGAACAAGTATTATTCGAGAGAGGTACCGGAACTGAGAGATGCTGAAGTCCGCGACACGGGCAGCCTGTTGACCTTCTCTGCCAGAGATTCCCACACCGACGTTGGCTGCAGAGATCATAGCCAGATCGTTAGCACCATCGCCGATGGCAAGAGTTATGGGCTTGGTCGAGGTCGGACTAAGCCAACTGTACCAGCGTGACTTCTTCTGGGGGCCTTTGCCAATTTCAGTAACAAGCAGAGCTTTCTGGGCAGGAGATGCACGGCAGCAGATAACGGAGTCGACCTTGGTCATTATTGTGACGAATAGTTGACGCAGTCGAATCGCGGATGGATCTTCAATTGCAGTCAAGGTTCCGCCGTCGATCACAATTGCCGTGTGCGAGCGAGTCGGGTCGGAGTACACCTGCGGGAGACCAAACTGAACCTCGTCCGCAATGCCAGTGAGTTGCAACTCAAGATCGCCCTTCTCCACGTCCAGTACGAACAGAGAAGTATCGGGGCCAACAATTCGGGTCGAGTGAGCGATGTTGATGGCCGTCTCTCGCTTGTCACCAGTGAGCATCCAGATCTTGATACTAGCCTGTCGGAGCTTCTCAATGGTTTCTGGAACCCCCATCTGTAGCTTGTCCTCCACTGCAGAAGCTCCCACAAGATCGAGTGACTGCTCCAGCAGCTCACTCACTTCCTCGATGCGTTCTTGGCGGTTTAGAAGACTAGTCTCGGCTTCGTGGTGAAGATGCTTCCAGTTGTTGTACTCTTCGGGGTCGAGAAACTTGTCTGCGTATACCAAAGTGCGCAGTCCCTCGGTGGCATAGTCGTCGACGTGGGCAAGACACTCGCGAACACTCCGAGCCTCGTCAGCGATCCAAGATCCCTCCAGAAATCCGAACCGAGATTGTTCGTGTTCTCTGCCGCGTGCTGAGTCGTTCTGCGGTCGTTGCGGCTGGAGCCGAATCCCGAAATCGTCGACGTCTCCCAATGTTTGACTATAAACTGAGCGGTCATCGTCCTCCCTGATCTCGGTGATGGTCTCAGCCGGAAGTCTCGACCTTCTTGAACTCCATCGTGATGGCATTGAGGTCACACCCTTGAGCGGTTCGACGTTGCTGTTTCGGGTGCTCTTCATATCTGCCGGGGCCATTCGCAGCCGGGGTAAGATGATGGAGTCGGCTCCCTTGCAGATGAGCCACAGTCTCCCATCAGGGCAACGAAGAACTACGGTCATTCGCTTGCGCTTGCTGCTAAACTCAATCACGTCCAAGATCTCAAAGACGGTGCAAGAGCTGTTACCGTCGGCATGGGGTATCTGTACAGTGACCGACTGGGATGATCGCTGGATGACAAGAAAACCCAGTTCCTGCGCACCTCTGACCAGTGCCAACTCATCAGGAGACGAAGCTTGGAAGTCAATCTCCCCATCATCAGTTCTCTCCGGAATACAGGTGTGGCAAAGTGACATAGCCAAGATGTATCTCATCGCCTTGGCAGCGAAGAAAGTGTTGGGCTTCGATCGGATGTACTCAAGCATGTGCTCGGTCGTTAAGTTCGAATTCGAGTTGACATTCGCTGTCGAGTCCTCTGGCAAGTCCATCTGATGAAGCCAACTCGTTCCAGCAATGCTGAGCCTTCGAAGCTTCATGATGTTCTCCGTAAGGGTTCCGGTCTTGTCGCTGAAGACATAGCTGATCTGGCCAAGGTCGTCGAGGTTATTGGTTGTGTTGACTCCCGCAGGGGTGTCGGTCTCGTCATGGTACATCTCCAAGTCATTACTGATGAGGGTCATCTGGCCCAGCTTGGTGGCTTCAAGTCCGACATAGAGCGATAGCGGGATGACGTTGTTGAACATGATGATGAAGCCGACAAAGATGTCCGCAAAGGGAACCGATGCGCCAGACAAGTACCAAGCATGGTCCTCCTCGGAACCTTTCCAAGCAAGATAACCCATCGAAGTCGCAGCAGAGCTGATTAGGACGTAAAACATTAGGAACACGACAATGAAGTTGGTGATTCTCTCCAGTGCCGGCTGCTTAGGTTTTGTCTCCTTGTTCGCATTCAGCCTGATTTTGCATTCCTCCCCTGTGTTGATGATGACTCCGATAACTTTCGTCGTGTTGCGAATTGTGCTTCCTCGATAAATGACTTCGTTGACAGTGAGAGGTAACGTGAAACCGTCTACTATGAGCTTGCTGTCGAAGCGATAGAGATCTGCGTTGGGGTCCTCAGCAAGCATCTCGGCGTTGGAGGAAGCGATTTGGTCGATCGTGCCACACTCAGGAAGCTTTGCCGGCCTTTGCTTGGACTTCAGACTTGTCTCGCCGTCCAAGGCCATCGTGTCGACATAGGCCACTCCCTCTTGGCCGTCAGCGTGCAACAGCACCATGTCCGCTGGTACATCTTCGTCCCTTGATAGGGACACGATGTCTCCCACCTGGAGGTCTTTCCAGTTGATGCTCATCCACTGATGCCCGGTTGAATTAGAGCCTTCGTAGTACTGAGGTCCTGCAGGCATGGAGCCCTTTGCTCTAGTTGCGGCACTTCGAAGAGCCATAGCCTGTCGGTTGTTCTCTGCCACATCTTGGCGATATCTCTTCCAATCGTAGTACCCTTCTTTCGATATGATGAGTCCCAAGAAGATGACCAGAGGGATAAGTGTCGTGTATTTTCCGGTTGTGCTGAAACCTGGGATGATTTGCAAGATGGAGATGATGAGCATGTAGGCATTAGCCAGTCTCGAAAACTGGTAAAGGAGTTGCCGGGGAAGGAAGTCAAAGACATTGTATTTGGAGGTCTTGATGCTGTTTGAAATGTACGGCTTGCCGCGGCGTTCGTCTTGTAATGTGAACTTCTGTCCCAGTCGGATCGGAATGCGACGACCGGCGGGGGATGATGGCACACGGGATCTCGACAGCAAAGACTTAAAGCCTCCGAAACCCATGTTGGGTTCTGTAGAGGATCGTTGACTGCCGAAGAATAATCGAAAGTCTTGTAAAGGTCTGTCTGTTCGGTGCAAGATTAGCTTGGTGAAGACGTCTCCAAGAGCAGAATTCAACCCACCAGCGGACAGCCTATATGTTGTTGAACTGATTTGCTGACTTTGCTTGTGTCGTGCGAGTTCTGATGTTCTTGTGTCATTGATGCTTTCGTCAAGATGGCCTCTTCATATGTCACGATTATTTTCACTAATCTGAAGATGAATCGACGTCAGTATATTTGGAATTGAGGTTTGGTCTCAATCTTACCGCAACAAACTCAAGTAGCTGATCAGAGATCAGCATTTGCCAAGGGTTCTAAGCCATGTCAATTCGCCAAACATTCTCGCCCGCCTTGTTGGGGCGATGAACACCCGTAGCTGCCGGGAAGCACGGCCCATGCAGTGGCCCCAGAGATGTCGAAAGAGAAAACGATAACGAGCCAAGACAACAAGAAGCACTATGTATCACAATAATATGACCCTAGACAAGCTGCTACAGATGCAACGATCCGCTATCTTATAGCATAGCCCCAATAGGAACCTTCCGAGTACGAGATGGCCCCACGACAGCGAGTCGTAGGTTTTGACGCCCTTAACCAACCACATCTCAGGTGTGTCAGATCGTCATCGGAGTTTTCGAGATTACCGACAAGGAGATAGAGACTTACGTGTCTATGGGCAATAGAACTAGCCTTATACTGACTCAATACGTCAATATATGTTTCACTTGTGTACAGTGGCTCATCCTTAAGGTTTCAGAGTGCCGACGCAGGCTGAGCTAAATCGGTAACAGCCATTGGGCTGGACAGTGCAACCTCGTTCCAGCGCCGCAAATGACGATCATCAAGAATTCGTACTCAGGATGGATGCAGAACTTTCCTCAAGTCCCTTTAGCAACGACAAAGTATCAACAATCGATGCCTGCCGGGCAAACCCCTGGTTCTAACCTCAAGCTTTCAAGCACCACAATCAGCTATTACACCTGCATTCACCACGACCATCTAGTATTTTCAAAGACACACAGTCCGTCATTTGCATCCATCGGAAAACAACAGCTTTGAACGCAGTCCACAGCTTCGGCAAAGAGCGAACAAGATGGGTCGATCCAAGTCGGAAGATCCGCTTCAATTGGAGCAATCGCGGAAACCAAAAGCCACACCATTCAACCAGCAACGTCTTAGAGCGTGGAAGTGCGTGATTCTGTGTCCAAGATAACGATGAAGCTCCTGACACTTTTGCCCAGGCCGCTTTTGACACCGAAGTCATCAATCAAGATCTTTTTTTCGCTTGGCGTCGTCTGCCTCGCCCTGGGAATATTTTGGCTGGTGCAAAATGACAAAGTAAGCCGGGACATCGCGAATGAGTGTTGACGTGTGCTGACAAATTTGTAGATACGGGAGATGCGGATAGACTACACAAAGTGCGACGAGATTGAATCATATGATGAGCTCGAAGTTATGCCACCAGACAATGTCCAAAAGCGTTTCAAGGCTTCATCAGCGGGTCAGCCTGTGGACCAATGGAAACGCTCAAATCAGTCCGTCACCTTCGACGGGGTCACTAAGAACTACACCATGTGCACGATAGAGTTCTTCCTGCCTGAAGACTTGCAACCACCGGTCTTATACTACTATCGGCTCACGAACTTCCACCAAAATCACCGTCTCTATATCAATTCTCGTCACAAAGACCAGCTGAAGGGCGGCGCAGTCTCCTTGAACAACATCAAAAGCTCGGATTGCGCCCCCGTGGCATCACGAAACGTTGCTGGCAGCGCAGAGGAGAAGATTGTGTACCCCTGTGGCATGATAGCCAACTCTTACTTCAACGACACTTTCGCGAATCCGCTACGCATACCAAGTGGCTCAAATCGAACCGTTCCATACAACATGACGTCCGTCGGTATCGCCAAGAGTGTTGAAAAGGGGCTGTATGAACCGAGCAAATACCAAATACCAGCTACTGCTCAGCCCAACGAAAGTGTCATCGTGCCTCCTCCAGGTTGGGCAGAGAGGTACCCCAATGGATACCATTCGGGAAACATGTTCAATCCCACAGAAGATGAATCGTTCATGGTGTGGATGCGAACATCTGCCGGCTCATCGTTCAGTAAGATGGCTATGCGTAACAAAGACGATGTGATGGAACGAGGCATCTATCGTCTTGAGATCATTTCCCGTATGTTTGCAATTACTAATCTCAATACCGGTTCGGAGATTCACTAATACCTAAAATGCAGACTATCCTATCCGTGAGAATCGTGGGACGAAGTCGATCATCATTTCTACGACATCTGCTATCGGACGGCGCAACAGCTTTCTGGGAAGATCTTATCTAGCTATGGGATCTTTCAGCATGTTTTTCGCCTTCATCTCCGCGCTCACTCTGCGATATCGGCCTCGCAGGTTAGCAGACCATGATTATCTACACAGGCACGGTTCTCAGACTTTGCAGCGCGAAGGAAGCAACGGGCCTATGCTGCGGACAACTAGCCGATGATCGGACATTGACGAGAACCACGATGTGGAGGATGCGAATTTTGGGGGCGGGGTTCCTTAATGTGTTATACTGGTTTGCTTTGAGTTGTACATAGACGGTTTTTGTATATTGATGATGAGTTTGGAAATGATTCAGCCACTATTTACTTTTGTATTTTGAGGCGTTACTGAAACCATGGATACTGACATGCAAGAAGACAACATTTTCACACACAGGGCAGTATTCTCCCATCTTTGTCAGCGAAGAGACCAGGTGAAATCGGGTTCTTGAAATACTCCAGAACAGAGTTTCGAGTTCTCGATCCCATACATTCTTTCCCACACATCTCGCATAGTTAGGAGTATGAGTAAAATGTCATCCGGTCGCAATAAGAGTCTGGGGAATGTGCTTGGGGACAGGTCATGAACTTTGAGACACATCATATAAGTCAGACCGCACTTGCTTACTATGCCTATGTATGCACATTGGCTCTCCTCACAACACAGGATCGAACCTCTTCCTAATCGTGCCTCCGTAGAAATATAATCCAACAGGTACCGGTACCAGCGCCAAAGACATGAAAGCCAGAAGACTGTTTCCCCATCCCAATCCCAAGGCATCGTACATTTTCAATCCTCCCAACGGCATCAGGGCTCCAATCAGAGATCGAGACAGTGTGACTGCTGCGGAACCTGACGCCGCATATTTTTCATACGAGTCGATCTGGTAATTTTGGACACACATCTGAAAACATTAGCTGCCAAGTCGTCGCTGCATCGAGATGATAACTTACAGTAACTCCAGTGAGTCCACCAGACAGAATGACAACGCCTATCATAGGAACAATCCAGTGGACCTTGTACTCGGTCGTCCAGCCATAGATGAAAAGCCCGATCGGGATCGTGAGGCCCGTCGGAATCGTCAACCAGGGGGTGATCTTGACTTCTGGTCGGTACTTCTCGCCTGGCCTCATTCCCTCCTTTGCCTTCTTGACAAGATAGTCCTGAACGTTGCCGAAAGTCAAGACCCCAATCATCATTCCAAGCCCAGCTGGAAGGAATGCCAGGCCAGCACCACCTTCACTGAAGTGATACTGGTCGGTGTAGACGAAGGAGAACGTTGCGATGAGCAGGTAGAGTATTCCGTAGGCAATGCCGACGTAGGCGGCAATTATCGACACCAGAGGCGTCATGAAGAGGAACTTGAAGGGCCGTATCACTGCTCTCTGGATCAATTTCTTTCCATCTCGATCGGTCTTTGTACGTAGAGCTTGATTCCCGGTTTCCTTACGTAGGCGCCGCGCTTTGCGCTCTAGCAGGATCGGAGCGTAGGTTTCCCGCATGATCAATAGTGCCAGAATGCTGCAAACACCACCCTGCACATGTTAGCTCAATACGCAAAGTGAGGACTTCGCCAACATACCAAGATGGCAAGTAGCCAGTAAACCCAGCGCCAACCTGCAGCATGGATCAAGTAGCCTCCCGCTACAGGCCCGATAGATGGGCCGAGAAGAGGACCTATGGCCCAAAGCGAGATTGATCGTCCGCGTTTCTCAATCGGCATGACATCGACGATGCTTCCAACCCCAATCGTAGTCGGGACAGAACCAACAACGCCCATCAAAAAGCGAAATGCCAGCAACATATCTATGCTAGTGCTCAAAGCAGCACCCACACAAAAAGAAACAAACAAGACGTTGCTGATGTGGTATATGTAGACACGGCCATAAAGCTCGCTCAGTGGCGCTACCACTAGAGGTCCAAAGGCGAAGCCGAGGAAGTAGATGGAGGTGATGAATGTTGCGATAAGGGAATCATTGTTGTTGAACTCTGCCATGATTCTGGGAATTCCAGGGGCGAACATGGACGAGCCCTAGATTGCGAAATATCAGCTCTATTTCGTTACGTTCGACGAACATCAAGAAGCCCATCTAGCCATACCAGTGGGCTAGGCAGAGTTAGTAAAATAGTAAGGTTTCAGTAAAGTGCGAGTGGTAAACTTACGAAATGATAGTCAAAAGAGACATCAAGACCAGATTGATCCATTTCCGAGAATCAGGCCAGTTCATGGGATTTTGAGGATCATCTGGTCCATCCCAAGTAACGATGTTTCTGTCGTCTTCGTCTGAGATTTCACCCAGGGTAACCTCAGAGGGAATATCTTCAGGTACCATTTTCGCTGGTGAAGGCTCTGTTGGTAGTTCCTCAGAATGGGCGCTTTCTGCGGATTGAGGCTCTGTAGTTCCTTTCATTTTACCGTTGTGTGCCAAGATTGTTTGTCCAGCTGTAGGGAAGACAGTCATAGATGTTGGTGTGCAATGATTCGAGCGTTATCAAATAAGATCAATTCACAAAGAACATGCGCTAGATAGAGTCTAGAGATCGCGTAGATCTAGCTGAGATTTAGGCACTACCAGAGTTAACAAAAGGTAACGGTTTCCGCGGAAGTCGTATTGAGTCGTACTTGTGGCACTCTTAGTGGACTGTGTTTTCGACGATACTCCGCTCGTCTTAATTCCTCTATTCCCGATCTCGAAATTCGCTTCTCCGTATGATTTCCATCCTGACCCTTGATCGCTATCGCATAGCGGCGTAAGCAGACTCCAGTCCATATCCCACATTTGTGGAGACATACGCGTTACTAAACATGACTTGGACTAATTTTCCTGAGGGAATGGTGGGCCTATCGATTCTTGTGTCGTTATTGCTGCCAAGTGCTCAATATGTTTTAAGGCGGCGTAGATCCCGATCCGCTGCCAGTGTCGATCACTCACTAGTTCCCGTTCGTACCTCGTTCTCGTTCTCGCACCCTCCACTCATGAACGTGCGACAACGACAACGACAACGAGTGCACACCAAAGACACGTTATTCCACCAAACAACATAGCCATCGCGTTTTAGCTTTGCACTCTTCGCCGCGAAGCTTCATTCTTGTAAGAATTTGTATTATCAGCATGATCGACATCTAGCCTCCCAGCTGCGTACTCAAAGCTACGACTCGACAACTGGGCTATATTACGGATAGAGAAAGACCGTGTTCTCGAACATTTCCATGCCGAACCCCAATTCCGGCCCGTCCCCTCTGCGATGAGTAATCTACGGCACATAGTTGAGATCGAGCTTAGAGACCACCCCAGCGGCTCGGAATTTGAAACGAACACATGGTGCCGCTACCGTCCGTCTGAGGTCAACAACTAAGCTTAACCGGGCAGGGGAAGGCCCATACAGCATTAGCCAGTAGCAGTCAATGTAATTGCGTTTCCCTCTGGGTCCGGCTCGTTTTCGTAACTGTCAACGATTCGCTTGCCCGTATAGGCCGCGCTATCATAGTTTCCTTTGTTCTCCTCTCAGATTAGGCTTGAGCTACCACTCCTGGCCGTGTTAACAACGGCTCGGGTTTAATTTTAGCAACTTTAACTTGCATGTCCCTTTTAACAAGTTCGATATCTCCATACTCTGCCTTGCAGTGAATTGCGCCGCAGCCAAGGGAAATTAACGATCAACGACAAGTTGCAAGTTCATGAGGCTCAGGAACTTGTCATCCTACAGGCTACGGTTTGCAGATAATATATATGGCGTAGAAGACATTCCCCCATCTTCATAACCTTCTAGTTACAACAACTCTCTTTGCAACGACCCTGACCAACATGGGACTCCAACATAGCTTCTTAACCGCCATCACGGCATGTGCTGCTTTCGTAAGTATATTTGCCTTGAATGAACCAATCTGCTTCGAGCTAATAGCTACCAGATCGCAGTATACACGGTATCATGCATATTCTACAACCTATTTCTCCATCCGCTTCGGCACTACCCAGGTCCGATCTCCATGAGGGCGACAAGATGGACCTTCTGCCATAGACTCATCAAGGGCGCTCTTCCCATGGACGTCTTGGAGCTTCACAAGAAATACGGAGATGTAGTCCGCGTCGCCCCCGACGAGCTAGCCTACTGCAACGTCAACGCCTGGAAAGATATAATGGGCCACCGATCCGCAGGGTCACCAACGTTCGAGAAGGCTCTCAAGTTTTACCGTCCGTCGGGTGATCAGCCCATCAACATCGTCAACACCAATGGCGCAGAGCACGCGATGCTCCGACGACAGCTCTCACACGGCTTCAGTGAGCGCAGTCTGCGCGACCAGCAACCTTTGATCATGAAGTATGTGGACCTCATGATTCAGCGCCTACACGAGAATTGCTCCAATGAGGACCCGGTTGATTTGATGGCCTGGTACAATTTCACCACGTTTGATATTATTGGAGATCTTGCATTCGGGGAACCGTTTGGATGCTTGGAGAAGTCTGAATACCATCCTTGGGTCAAGGCTATCTTCCAGTCCGCTCGACTTGGTGTGTTTGCGCAAACTGCCGGACACTTTCCCTTTCTAAAGAAGATTCTCTTCACGCTTTTTGCTACGCAGGCGGCGAAAAAGGCTAGGGGCGAGAACTTAGCTAGGGCTAAGGCCAAATTGGAGAGGCGCATGGAGCTTGGCAAGAAGGAGGGTGGTAGACCCGACTTGATTGAGGGCTTGCTAAAGAAGAAGGACGAGTTGGTAAGGGGACTCATCCAGCATTGCTTTTTCTTTTCTTTCGACCTTTGCTAACGATTGGTAATAGAATATCTCGTTCGAGACACTCGCGGCAAACAGCAACACGCTTATCATCGGTGGTTCTGAAACGACAGCAACACTACTGGCTGGAGTCACCTATTATCTCTTGATGAATAGGGACTGTCTCAGAAAGCTTACAGATGAAGTGCGCACAACTTTCAAGACGGAAGAGGAGATAGATTTGGTTTCCGTCAACAAGTTGACCTACATGCTCGCCTGCCTGGACGAAGCACTCAGAGTATATCCTCCAGTCTCTATGGGCCTCCCGAGAATCACGCCCAAAGGCGGAGCGACCATTTGCGGCAAGTTTGTGCCTGAGAATGTGAGTAAAGTCTCCCAGTCTTTGCCCTCCATGGATACTGACGATACCACTATCAGACCATCGTGGCGATTCATCAGTGGGCCATCAACCACAACGAGAAGTACTTCAAAGACCCGTACGGCTTCCACCCCGAGAGGTTCATGGGAGGCGAGGAATTCGCATCAGACAACAGGGAGGCTTTTCAACCCTTCCACATTGGCCCGAGAAATTGCTTGGGGCGCAAGTAAGTGACATTGCTTGGTATGGTTTGGGTTTTGAGACCATGTCGCTAACCAAGGTACTCTAGTCTGGCCTATGTTGAGATGAGACTCATTCTTGCTCGCCTCATTTGGAATTTTGATGTCGAGATTGACGAGGAGTACAAAGACTGGGCCCAGAAGCAGCAAGTCTTCATTTTGTGGGATAAGGGTCCCTTGAAAGCGCGCTTGACACCCGTAGCTCGATAGAGTGTACGACTTGGATGTTTCGTGTCCAAAAACCGTGGGTTTGTAGAAGGCCAGCGCTAGAAGATCACGTACGATGCAAATAGAAAATGATAATTGGAACTATGCGTTCTATCTGTAAGACCTGAGGCTTTTCTCTCCGAATCCTACCTTTAGCGTCGTCTCCAGTAATCATCCTTTGACAACGTCCTCTCTCTTTACTTACACCCATGGTGTGGACGATTGCTTATGTCAGCACGGATCTGGTGTGAAATTCAGTTCACCATGTCACTCACCCCTGACGTTTTCCTCATCTCAACGCGACGTGCTCATCGTGAAGCGGCTGCCACCAACCCAAGCGTTCGCAATTCCTTAATCGGAGCAATATAACGAATTGAACAGGTCCTGTTACCACTGGGTAACTTTGTAGCCGCCATTATGTCTGCATCAACGAGAACTTGGCGCGACAGCGCGTACCTCGTCATCTCTGGCATCCAGCTAACGGCCATGCTTTGTGAGTCCAACTCCTATCACTCTGTGCCTATTGATGCTGTGACTTATCGACGTGCTATCAATTCTCCATGAAGGCTCATAGTCGATAGACTGGTGTTGTGATTGGGCATATTGATTGCTCAGTCGCCGCAAGTTTTCATGCACCATCGGTCCATCGTCACGCCTCACCTGAGCTAGAGCTAACCATCCTTTCATCAGTGGTCGACCTCGTCCCATTCTACCCATCAGCTCTCTACGCGACCACTTCATCGCCATTGCACTTCCTTCAAGTCCTCCGCGACTTCTACATCTCAACGTACAATGACCCCTTCTTCACCGCCTCTCACGAGAACCTCCCCTCGTGGTTCAAGCTCTTCACCTACATTGAGATCGTCTACCAGCTGCCCATGGCCGCCTGGATGGTCTACAAGTTCTCGCGAAGTACAGGCACGACCCCCGGATTTGAACTTGCCGTGCTGGTTCTCTGCGTCGAGTGCGCCCTGACAACATTGACCTGCATCTACGACGTCTTCCACTGGGATCCTGCAGTGTACAGCCAGGCTCAGAAGAACGTCTTTGTCTTCAACCTCTACGGCCCGTGGGTGGTAATCCGTATGTGCAATCCATATCTGGCACGGATGTTCTGAGCTAAACTGACCTGCAAAGCGGCGTTGATGGGACTGGACATGTGGCTGCGCATCCTGAAGCGGGTGAACGCCGTAGACAACGCCAAGAAGTTGCAGTAAAGGGGACTGCTCGGTCTTGTCGAAGCAGGTATTGGTTCCATTGAGATATCGCTACAAATCCTGCTCCTGTTAGACCGCGCGTGCGCAGATCCAGATGATCGATTTCAAAACTCCTTTTCCCCAGTCCATGTGTACAGGTCAAGGCCATCCCAGTTTAATTTGTCCATCAAAATAAAACTCCCATCATCCATCATAAAAGCCTCTCAAGGGGGCGGCGGCTAGCAGATATACATGAAACGGATCAAATCGTACAGATTTCTCGTGACGCGAAAACTTTTTTGGTGCTTTCTTTCAATCCATCCTCTTGGCCGCTTTGGAGTAACCCCAACCGTTGCCAACGCTGTTGAGACCGTTGAGACCGTAGCCGAGTGGCGTCGCGCCGCCCATGCCCCTCCCGCGTACCCTCTTGGGCAAGACGACTCCGAAAAAGTACGTCGACGCAACGAGCACGCCCGCCATGAAGGAGGTGATGATGTAGAATACGGTGCTCGCATACACGTGCCCACCCATGCCCTGCCACTCTACATGGCCCTCCGACTTGGGCAGGTTCGGGGTCGGGAACCACCTGACAGACAACCGCAGCGGCAGCGGGTCGCCAATCACCAGCCTCTTTGTGTATATCCCGTCCATATGGCTCAACGGACTCGTGCTGTACGCCGTTCCGGAATCGAGGACGCCCGAGTCGTGGGGTCGGGTATGGTGCTTCGGCATGCTGTGCAGGAGCACGTTCATGTGCGTGCTGACGTGCAGGTGGCTCAGCTGGAGGGTGCCGGCGAGGGCGAAGACGAGAGGGATGTATTCTTGCACGTAAGGCTTCTCGCCGACGGTCTCGACGTGGGGCGCGGGTCGGGCAGGGAGGCGGCAAGCGAGGGGTGCGTCGTTGTGGATGAAGAACTCGAGGAGGTGGAAGAAGGGGTCAGAAACCATGGGGATGGTGCAGTTGACCTCCCCTTCGTGGCCATAGTTGAACTCGAGGGGCTTGTTGGTTTCTTCGCAGGAGGGGAAGGGAATCCATTCGATTTCGTGGTTGGAGTCTTCAATATGTTCGCCTGTTTCGCTGGAGAGGTGTTAGCCGGAGGTAGTCTGGGACGAGATCAAGCTACCAGAAGGTATGAGCAGCAGGCAGACTGGGCAGAAACTCACGAGCTGCGGTTCATACACTCCACGTGGATGGGTGCGCCATAGTGGTACGAAGGGAGGCCATCTTCGGGATGTGCAGCGCGGACGCCATAAGCGCAGAGGGCGACAGCGCCCAAGAGTAATTGCGCGAGGGACGCCATTGTGTGTGTGCGCGGATGGTATAGTCGGTGATCGTGCAAGCGACAGGATGGGAAAAGGGTCCTAGCAGCTCGGCCGGGGCATTGCCTTGACTCGGAGGGACGCGCGACGGGGGTGGGAGCTATTCCGGGCCAGCTTTCCCCGGAGTTCGACTGGAGTACTCTAATCAATTAGACAGCTGTCGCTGAAGTTCTCCAATGGAACCGTGCCCGGATAAGGGATTGGGAGATCCACCGCCGATAAGGACCACGTGCTTCGAGACATTGCCTTAGGTAAGCGTCGCAAATGACCTTAGCTTTTTCCTGACCGAATGACTGTCCCTATCACCATGGCTCATTTCATTTTGAGAAGTTTCCAAATATCTCCAGTAGCTATCGCGGTACCAGCCAAAGGCGGCTTACTACGTCACCCACCAAATCGTGATGAATAGGGCCAGAGATAAAGGAGGTCGATGACAACGGCCCCGACTGACAGGAACAGTAAGTTAATAGGCAACATCCAAGAGCCGTACAAGTAGGCTTTCTCATTTATTTGTTATAATAGCATAGTCGTCCAACACCTCTGTTTATTACAGTTTCCGAGTACTTCTGCTGTTCCCTGTGAGAAAAAACAACTTTTTCAAATCTTGACCAATTCCATTTGAAGAAGGTACAATCCAAAGTTTGACAATTTCCGCAATTTCCGCGACATGAAAAAGTCTGAATACTTATAAGTAGGCGGCGCTGGTAACAGCATCGCTTGGTCCATCCATTCATTGTCAATTAATCATTTGGTCAAAACTAACACTAGACCGCATTAAAGACGCTTACAGAGGTTCATGGCTACCATCTTTTATCCACCGTGGCTATGACACTCTCATTCCTAAACGGTTGTCCACCCTTGGGGCCTCAGGGCCAAATGCCCCCAGCTTTGCAGTCGAGGTCCCTCATCGATATTTTGAGTAAGTATTTCAATTTCTCCACGGTGGTAAGGGTATCCTCGGCCTTTTCAATCCTACCTAGGCCTCGGAGACCATTTGCCAGTTCACTTCCACCCCTCAACATCTCTCCTGCCTTTTGCGGATCATCTTGCTTCTTTTTATACACGAGATGTTCCGTCAATCTCATGGATTCCTCCACGTGCCAGGCTGCTGACTCTATGGCACCTGAAACAATGAAAGCTTTCGATATGTCGAGATGTGTCGAGGCCAGTGTATCAAGACTCCAGAACTCCCAATCGTCTAGAGATGATGGTTGGAGCATCTTGAATTTCTCTATGAACCCTTTGCTATACCTCGTCAGGTGCTGTTCATCGAGGGGTTGCAACTCCAAAATCGCTCTCAATCGAAGAAATTCCATTGATATCTCGTACTCCGTACCCATCGCGTGTGTCTCCTCTTCGAGGTCAATCAAAGCGTTGTTTGTGTTCAGAATGCCCTTGAGGCTAGACTGGTATTCGGTAGTCTCCGCCTTTTTGAACGAAAGTGCTCCATGTCTTGCCCCAGCACTGCCTAGGTCTTCTCTCTCTCGCAATCTCACGAAGAGATCCGCCGTAATGTTGCTCATTTGTGCCATAGTCTCCCGAAGCATACCACGTTATCCAATTGCGACGTGGTACGAAACTTTTGCCATTCGGGCTAGCGGTTGGCCTGGTTTCTTGATGTTCAAAAGCTCTGAAAGGTACCAGAGGTAGGCTTCATTCTCTTTGAATCACCCATATGAGCTCAATGTGTTCGGTATCCACACAAGTAGTTGTCAAAAGGTTAGGCATGAATCGATATCGACCACGGAGTCCAGACTGTGAAATGCTTGACGAAGGACCGCGCCAGCACGCGAAAAGTCCCCCCCCATTGAGGAGCTTTAAAGCAATTACAAACTGTTTCCTAACACCCGAAGCTTCCCCGTTCGAGAGTCTGTTGAACTCTGACGGACAATTCCAGACTTCGCTTTGACGCGCACTTCCGCGGATGAGGTCGGAGAGACTAATGTAGAGCTCCTCGGTCAATCTCTCGCTTTTACTCCCGTGCAGCATAAAGATAGGGAAGCCTACATGATTGATGACCTCGGGAGAGTGATTGACAAAGTAATTGGATGTGGTTCTCAGAGTGGCAGCCTGGGTCAGCTTTCCATTATTTTGTTGCCGGCGCGGTCTTTTGCAGGTAGATTTTCTGGTTCTCCTGCGAATCTGGGCAGACTTGCTGTCAAGACTGTTCTGTTTGGCGCCTTTTGTGTTGTACTTTCGCCAACTCCACTCCACAAACTGTCTTTTGTACATTCTCTCACTTTTCAACTGAAGCTTTAGTAACTTTGACTGTAATGGCGTTGCGACTTGGCGGCAGAATTTGAGGTCACTTACGTAGCTGGAAAGAAGTACCTCTTTGACATGGTCTCTGTTGGATCTCTAAGCAGTCGGCAGAAAAGGGTGGATCTGGAAGGCGGTATGGGCACTTACAAACGGCCCTCTCACTTACATACCACTTCTGAGGAATCGTGGGCTCTGCCCACAACCTCCTCCTTCCACCGCCATACGCAGCAATAGTAGACCATTATTGACACTTCGTTCCAACCGTACGGTTGCCCTGCTGACGTGTATACCAACAGTCTCCATAGTCTCCTTGAGGGTCAAGTTGTCATCCACATACATCTTATGGAGTGTCATCTTCCGCAACTCCCAATCCCTCTCATTCTCTGGTCGAAGTGAACAGGGCCGTTCAGTGAAAGTGGGGGGTGTTGCTGATAATGCCATGACATGAGGCTGTACTAGGCCGGGTCTAACTAGGCGTTGTTGGTTCCACAGGTAAGTTGCATCCGAAGAGATAAGTGATTCCGTACAGCCGCTTATAGTATCGCCGTTCAAGATCAAGCCCAGTCTATCAAACTCATTGCTGCACACAATAGTGTTTGACTGGTGTACATATGTCGAATTTGGGTTGATTTCCATGGTTAAGCCAAGTACCTCCGGCGATGGCAGGAGGTTCTGGAACCAAAGCTTTTGCGTTTCCGGCAGCGAGGGAACTTTCGGGGATGATTTGCGACTCAAACTTCAACCTGGATTTTCCAAAACTGCCCTTGAATTATATACCCTTTCCATCTCGTTGTCAACCCACGTCAGGCCAAGTCTCTGCAGACGAACCCCCACCTTGCCAGGGTTGAGTGAGGTTGGGAAACCAGGCACACCGAGGTAGTTCGCCTCGCCCTGCGAGGTCTTTTTGAGAGACTGCAACTGCGATTGACCACCTTTTTGTGTGCCAGCGTCATAAGGATTCGGCATGCACTAATGCGGCCTGGCTTGGAAACTGTCGCGACAATAGTATTGTCATCCAGAAAGATGTTGTGCGCCTGCTGCCTCGAACCGAAAAGTCTGCTCATTTTTGTCATCCTCCCCCCTACCCTTTCAACTCTTGATGTTTATGCCAAGTTCTTTCACAAACTTCTTAGTACTCCATCCGTTGACCTTCGTGTACTTGTCAGTGCTTGTCGTCCCATTCAATACGTTGTAAGCCACCGCCCTCAGGTTGACACATTCATCCTTGTTCTTGATGCACCCAGCAACAGCCTCACCCGCATTCTTCCCCTCATAATACGCGCCCTGCAAAAACCCAAAATATTGCGGGTGGGTCGCCTCGCTAGCGAACCACAAGTTGCCGAGAGTGGCGCGGATATTCTGATGCATCTCCAACGTTAGAGCCGGCGGCCAATTCGAGTACGACCCGTACGCCCAAGGCTCGCGAGTCCAATTGTGATGGTGAAAGTCAATGGTTTCAGGAATTCCCTTTTGGGACATGCCCTTCAAGACTTTCATGATCTGACTCTTGGTGGTGTTGAAGTCCTGGGCCTCCACAGCGTAAGATTGTTGGTCGACGACAGTGACGAAGATGATGCCGGAGCCATTCACAAACTCTTCGTGGTCTAAGGACTGAAAGTATGGATAGTAGCCCCATTGCACCGGATCAGCGTAGAGGAAGAACTGAGTCTTCCTATCCCAGAAGACATCCTCTGGCTTGAATTGCATGAAGATTTTTGTGTAGGTTCCTATGGTCATAGACTGAATTGCAGTCCGTTTCCAGAGCGGCATTTCCGGCGAAAAGTTGACCACCTCCTTCTGCCAGATACCCAACGAAAAAGTGCAGATGGCGTAGTCGGCGACGATGCAAGTGCCGTCCTCGTTGTGTACCGTGACGTTGTCGACAGAGTAGGTGATGTTTTGGACAACTGTACCTAGCCTTAACTGGGTGCTCTCGTCCAGGAATAATTTCGCCTCCTCTCTGAAGAATGTGGCAAACTCTCGAGCATCGTGCACAAGGTTGTTCTCATTAGCCCAGCGCTGGAATGATGTATTGGTATTGACCACGGAGAACTGCTGCGATGTCTTCGCCGGCGGGTTGGCGTATTCGAAGTCTATTGAAGACCATTCAACAGCTTGAGCTAGTGGGTCGCTGCCCGGTTTCCAGCCAGCAATTGCGAGGCCGGAACGGGCACTGCGGTCTTGCTGGTTCTCAAGAATGATCTCGCCAGCGTCGTACTGATACTTCTTGGTGGCCTTCTCGTACAACTCATCCAGCTCCTCAAACTTATTTGTTGAATTAATTGACGGCGAAAGACGCGTGTTGGAGCATCCCTAGTTCAAATGAGGCGTTAACCTTGGAACGTCGTCGAGCACCCACACGCGGACTAGAGAGCCCTGTCACTCCATCTCACCACACAGTCCCCTCCACTCCCAAGTCTTCTCATAACTATGCTCGCAAATCACATTATCATAGCTACTTCAAGTTATAGCCATAACGGCCCCTCAAGTGCTGGAAAAAGTGTTCATATAATAACACCAACTAGACATCCAAAGCCTAAGCCTAAGCCTACACCGCCTACCCAGCCGCGCCCCGGCCCAAAAACCCCGTCCGCATCAAATACAAGGTTTCTTTTCGCGTCTTCTTTGTACACTTTCCGTGGCTCACTCTGAGAGCCCAAGTCCGTAGTTCAGTCTTTGTCTAGTTTGTGTGTTTCTTCTCTCTGCTTTTTTAGGAGAAACTCCCTTCCGCCATCCCCTACCATCACGCCAATAAAGTTCCAGACATTACAGGAAGCGCAAGCTTCCAGAGGGACCTCTCTCAACGAGGCCATCGACATCTCTCTTCACCGTCCGCAGACGTCTCCGCACTTCTGACAAGTCCATTCCACCGGGGTTCGACCCGTGGCCAGCAGGGGGCAATGATGCCTCGCATCTGCTAAGCAGGTCCTTAACCCACGCACCAAGGGCGCCATCGCCCTTCATCGAGGCAGCACCACGACGCTTGACCTCGCGTTGCCAAACATCAACAGAGAAAACAATAAGCTCGATGATGCGGTTGCGGTTGTTACCACTGAAGCCATAGTCTTGGGTATCAAAAACGCTCTCGAGAACGCGAGTGACCATGTCATTGGATACACCGAGGCTGAGGAAAAGTTGCACAGGCCAGGTGGGATCGGCACCGATCTCAGCATCTTGATGGTATTCGACGGCATACCGACAGATCTCAGGAAGCAGCACTGGCACCGGGAAGATGAAGCTATCCAGGGAAGTGCGATGAGCGATGTTCTGCACCTTGACCGACACGGATTCGTAGGGGGAAGGCAGAACAGGGATACCAGGACCAGCTTCCTCCATCCGCTCGACAGCCTCCTCGTGGATTTGGTCGATGAGACTGACCCATGTTTGGGAAATTGTGCTTGGGTTGCGGTAATCAGCACTGTGGTAGATGAGGAGGCAGAGATCGTAGTAGTTCGCTTGGTCGGCATATTGGTTGAACAGCTGTGGAAGGTTAGCCTCATAAAAGACGGGACACGTCACTGGGTTACTCACGTCTGATAAGCTTATCACCTGGCCATCCAACGCTTCCTCGATTTGAGCTTTGCGATCAGGGTCAACACGGCTGTCGGCCTTGAGTCTCTCCAACAAGTCGTCTTGGATGTTCGCAATGTCAAGAAGCTCACTGACTTCGTGAGCCAGGACCTGCTGCTGCTGCCTGCCAACACCGGCCGTAGCGACACTGGCATTCGCCTTGGCCTTGCTCAAGAGGGTAATTCGGTCCTTGATGCCAATGGCAAAGTCTGATTGGGCGAGATCGTTTTGGACCTGAGCAGCCTCAAAGTACCGCTCGCGTTGGGTGTAGAACCTGCAGAGAAGATCGGCATGGTTCACATTGCTCCTCGCCAGGCTCTGAAGGTAAGTGATAACGTGTGGTGATTCGATAGCGAGGATTCTATCAGTCCATCCCTGTTCGATGTACCACTCGTAGAGGTCGAAGTGGAAGACCTCGTCGTCCGAGTCGTTCACTACGCTGTAGGCCTCGAGGCGTTTTGTGCCCATCAAAGTGAGTCTACCGTCAATGGTCTCCGGTTCTCTGCTTGACGCGGCATCCAGGTGCTGAAGAGTCTCGTGTATGAGCTCGTAGCATTTCCTGCGCTCCGAGAAGGGGTTAGCCCGAGGGTCGTTGGCAGGCTTGCCATCATGGACCCATGACAGAGCGGTATTGCCCCTATCCTTCTCATGGGCAACAGTGAGGCAGAGCTGAATTGCACCGGCGTAGTATTTGAGGTCGATGTACTGGGACACGGCGTTGTGTAGATTGGCGAATGAAAGAGCACCAGCGACGCGCTCGAAGAGCCTCAAACTCTCATGCAGAAGTGCCCGAGACTGGTTGCTGTTGGCCGGCTGCTCGGACGCTCTCTTCAGTTGCTCCTGAGCCTTGAAGATAACGACGTCGTCAGGACTGCAGAAACTGCCACAGCGTCTGCGAAGGGCATCCGCAACCGTCTCAACATTGGAGCCGCTCTCGATGTTGCGGTTGACGATGGACTTTACCAGCAGTTTGGCAAGATCCTTGCCTGAAGACTGCGAGAACAGGCTCTCGTATGTGAGGCTTTTCAGTCCTTGCTGGGCCGTCGCATCCAGTCTCGTAAAGATTTCGCTGACGCGCTCGTCAAAGAGCATCAAGACGAACGAGATACCTTCCGAGATGCTTTCCATCAGCTTCTGAAGCGCATGCAGAGCTTGGTGCTCTGCTTGGAGAGCGACTTCCTCTTGCTTGCTGGCCACTCTTTGGAGGTCGGAAGGACCAGACAGGCCCTGGATGAAGCTCTTGTTCGCATCAAGAAATCTGCGAAGACGCTCCAGCTGCTCCTGAGTGGAGTGAAGCTTGGCGATGGGCACCATGGACTGAATAGCAACACCGCCAGTTGGGCTGGCAGCGAGAGCGACAACGTGGTTCTTCCATAATGTGCGAATGAGGCGGGTGAGGTAGACACTGAGTGCGTCGTGTCTAGGAGACAGGCGAACAGAGGTTGTGTTGAGAGGCGTACCGTCGGCCTCGGTGATAGAGGGCTGACCACCATAGTCGACAAAGACGGTCCTGGCGCGGTCTTCAGTCGCCTGGTCGATCGCGCGTGTCGCACCTGGTCTGGCATCACCGCCATGACCGCAAGCCACAGCAAGGGCGCAGGAGATTGTTTCCACACGACCATACCGGGAAATAAACCTCCGAGTCTCCAGCTCCAGACCTTCGTCACCCACAGCACCACGAATGGCGGCAGCGAAAGTGTCTACTAGCCGACGGCGGCGGATAATGTGGACACCAGTGTTGGTCAGCACAGCAAACTCGGTGGCGGGCTGATCGAACTGAACAGCAAGTTCATTTCCGAAGCCAACAGGCTGGTTTGCTGCGGCAAACGGCTTCGTCACCAAACCGACATCTTCGGCTCTGCTTCCAATATCGATCCAGTTTCCGTGCTCGTAGTACTTGAGCGCAGCGGAGGATGAGTTGGCCTTGATTCGGCCAGTCTCGGGGGCAGAAACAAAGAGCAGATCGATGTTCGGATCGTTGTCCTTAACGACGAAATCCAAAAAGTAGCCCGGCGCAAATCGAGCTCCAAGCCTGCTCAGTTCCAGTGCCCTTGAGCCAAGGTCGATAACGGCATCACCCGCGCTGTTGGTGCCGAATCGTCCAGGCTTATTGGAGGGCGGGAACTTGATGAACTGAACCTGCATGCTCTGAGGAGGTGTGTTTGAAGAAACGCCGCCAATCATGTATGAGGCAGAGCTTGTAGCGCTGAGGAACAGACGGCAACCGGTGTTGGTGAGAGCCATGAGGTGCAGTTTTGACGCCTCTCGTGAGGGGATGGCGCTGATGGCAACAAAGGTGGTTCGGTCGTTGAGAAGAGGGGATTGGGTAATCATGTGGGTAATGTCGCGTAGACAGGCGTTGCGCTCCTTTTCGATCACCTTGGAAAGCTTGTTAGGCCCATCCATGTGGTACGTACGAATGGTGGATCTTGTCGAGAGTGTGTAGACGAGCTTCCGGGAATCGTCAATAACAATGCTCTGAAGACCTTCCGGAGACTTTTGCGCCCAGAAGCCGCTCTGGAGAGTGACGACCGAAGACCAGCCTGGGTTGGTGTGGTTGATCTTGCCGCATCTGTTCGAGAACCATTTCTCCTCCTGCTGATAGTAGAGCTCGTGGATATCGGTATCGTTGCTGCCTCCAAAGAAAATGCGGCCGTCCGCAGTGCCAGCAATAACTCTCACATCGGTGCCTCGGAGAGGGAGGTTAAGCTTGGTGCTATAAAGCGAAACGGTCTTGGTCCCCGATGGCGTACTCTCGGCAGAAAGACCGAGGAGAATCATCTCGGAGGATGTCGCCACAACTAGAATGTGCGTAATGGTGTTGACAAAAATGCCAGGCTTGGGTGAAACGAGAGCGACGGCGTGAATCGTATGCGGTTGGTCTTCGAAGCCAATGAGTTCGGGATCGGGGTGGGTGTAGTCCCAAAGGAACAGCGAGTTATCAATGACCACCCAGGCATGGTTGATCTCGGCGAACAAGCCCATCAACGTCTGGAGCTGGCCGGTGTTGTAGTGACTGAAAACCTGGTTCGGGATCGGGTACATCTGGGTCTTGTGGAAGGGCGCCCAGGGCGAGTCGAGCGTGTTGAAGTCATAGTCTGACGACGCTCCTGCTATGCGGACGTCAGTGACCGTCGCATGAAAACTCAGACAAAGGCGAGGGCAGTAGACTTACGCCTGCAGTAGGAATCGAGCTCGGGGTAATTCTCGTCAGACTGGAGGAACTGGTTGACCGCTTGTGCTGCTCTCGTGACAGGCGGGAGGTTTTGCTAAGGAGCTTGCGTAGATGAGGTCGACACCAATCCTCCACTCGTGCTGGTTGATGCAATCGTCGCGGATGCCAAATTTGATCCTGCCACCAGCGCGCCGCTGCCGCCTGAAGGTGCGTCGCCCTCTGCAAAAAGTCGTCGTCTAACCGGCTCGTTGTCGCTGGCGAATCTCGAGGCTGCGGGCGTGTTGAGGAAGGCGCCTGGCACCGGCCGCATCGGCGTCATCTGAGGGTAGGACATATTGTCGTCGAGTAGTTCGATCGATCGGGGTAGTGAAAGGCGGGCAAACGCGTCGCAAACTGGCGGCCAGTGAAGGCGGTTGGACGTTGCGCTACCGAATCATCAACGGGTGATGGCAGGTGTGATCCTGTCAATTGGAGGATTCGAGAAGTGGAAAATATCCTTCTAGGTGTATGCGATGCGGAGCGTTGCGCAGCTCGTGCCGGACAAAGAGAATGGAAAGAATTAGAGCTTCGATGGCTCGGTGTGGAAGGTGAAGGTGAATCCGTGCGAGGGCAGTAAAACGCAGTAGTAAACAATTTCTGGAGGAGCTCAAGAGGCTGGGGCCGCCAGACGCTTGGAAATTTCGTGCCTGGAGCCGCGCTAAGCCGAATTGGGACACAAGGCTGACCCCGACGTTTGCACCGCTTGAAGCTTGCGCTTGCAGTAGCTCCAACAGCTTAGAGTCGGGTACTTTGGTTGATTTAGAGCTATTTCTTCTCAGAGGGCATTTTCTTGCTTTCTTTCAGATTAAGTATTCGCTTTTTGGTTCTATTGCGTTTGAAGTCCTGACTTTTCCCGCGCCGTGATCCCTATATAACTCATGCAAATGGCTTCTACGCCCTGAGCCCAAACCACTGTTATCCACCCATCATCCACGTATCCTTTCTTTGTCCGTCCCTCATAGCTCTCAAGATATCACATTGAAGCTCGTCTATGCGTTTTGTTTTAACTCCCTGTCAAAACAGCAGTTGGAGCAGCTCCTAAAGCAGTGGTGTATCACACTGCGCGACGTAATCACCACAGATGCTCTTTTCTACTCAATTTACAGCTTCTTGGCCTCGCGAGCAGCCTTTCTGAGAGCACGGTTACGGATGTCAACGTGCATCTTGAGGTTGAACCAGAGAGCCAGGTAGTGAGCAGCGCCAATGGTGCTCTCCACAGCCCACAGCATCATGGCGTGCGTCCACCAGGGAGTGTAGGTGTAGGCAAAGTTCTGGTAGCTGCCAGAGCCAATCTTGCTGAGAGTGGCACGGACAAAGTTCTTGGGGGTAGGGATCATGGCGCTCGAGCGGCGGACCTTGCTCATGGCGGTGGTGATGAGGTAGCTGAGAACAAGCTCGACGTCGATACCCTGGTGCTTCAGCTCAGCCGCGAGAGAGCTGCTCCAGTGCTGCAGGAAGGCCTTGCTGCCAGAGTACGTAGCCAAATAAGGGGTAGGCATCCAGCCGGCAAAGGAGCCCATGGTGAGGATGAGACCGCGCTTACGCTGCTGCATGATGGGGGCGACGACCTGGGTGGTCTTCAAGGTGCCGAGGCAGTTGATGGCGACAATGTTCTGGAGCTCGCTTCGGGCGGTCTCGAGGAAGGGAACAGGGATGCCGTGGCTCTGGCCGACGTTATTGATGAGGACACCGACGTCGAGGCCGTTGACGAGCTGGGCGAGTCTGTCGTAGTCGTTGTTGTCATCGCGGGAGAAGTCCATGGCGAGGATCTTGACCTGGATCTTGCCGTCGGACTTGGCCTCGAGCTCGTGGGCGAGGGTCTCGAGCTTCGACTGGGTTCGGGAGACGAGGACGAGGTTGAAGCCCTTGTTGGCGAGCTGATGAGCAAACTCCTTGCCGAGACCGTCTGATGCACCGGTCACGACGGCCCAGGTGCCAGGCTTGCCATACTTGCGGAGCTGTACGACTCTGTTGTCAGCGTTTAGGCTTCTCTAATAGGGTGGGAAGCTCAGGAGCGCATACGCTGGTGCCACTAAGCAAGAAGACACCAAGGACGAACTTGACATAGCTCAGGGCCTTGGAGGTAAGGAACAGAGCACCAATACCAGCTAGCAAAAGCTGGACAGGTTGCGGCACGTAGGCCAGTTGATCAGCAATTCCGCCCATTGCAATGAGTCGTCACTGGTCACGCTAAGTTAAAGTCGAGAGTTTGCGGGATGTCAAAAGGAGGGGGAGATATTATCCAAATCCTCCGTGTATGCACGCAAAGCAGCACAGACAAAATGTTGAGATGGGCAAATGGTGGAAAACGCAATTCGAAAATCATCAGCCACACCTCGGCACCTCTGCCTCAATTGTTGAACCCGCGCCAAGCTGTCAGGGAGTGGTGGAGAGCTTTGGCCCGCTACGATAAGGCAGGGGCAAGCCACACCTCGATAGCTCCAGCCACAGGAGACTTTTGCGATTTTTCGGGTTTTTTTTTGTCTCAATCCGAATACGAAGGAGACGGAGCTTGGGGCAATTCGAAGGTGAGGTAAGAAGATGTCGGCTTGATTGCCCACTCTTCTCCTTTGCGACTTGACTTTCGTCCACTGGAGATTCACACCATTCAGTACCAATTGAGCTTCACAGAACTTCAACAACGCAGCAACAATGGTGTCTCTCACGGATCTGCTTCCTCCAGCAAAAGGTATTCTGCCCTACTACATGCTCCTGGTAAGATTCAAAGCAACCAAATACACCCTCTTTAGAAGCATGTCACTAACCAGCATCACTCCCAGCTCTCTCTCATCTCCATCGGAAACTCGGCGCAGAACCTCCTGACCCTCCACTACTCGCGCCGCCTCTACGACGGCAAATTTGTCCGCAACACGAAGCTCGCCCCCAAGTCTGACAAGTTCAACCCAGAGGACTCGGTGAACAAGTACACCCCCGCGCCCGCCGGCGCGACGGACGTCTTGGATCAGGCGACACCGCTCGCTGCGCGTTGCTTCGGCACCTGGACCTTCCTCACGAGCATTGTCCGCCTCTATGCCGCGTATCACCTGCATCATGCGCACATGTACGACCTGGCTATCTGGACCTACGTTGTTGCGTTGGGTCACTTTGCCAGCGAGCTGTTTGTTTTCAGGAGCATGACGTTCGGTCTGCCGCAATACTTCCCGTTCACTCTGGCCACCACTGCCTTGATTTGGATGCCGTTGGTGCGCGACTTCTACGTTACTAGCTCGTAAAGGTGTTATCATAAGATGTTGTAGATAAACTAGCCTACGGAAGCCACTTGAGCTCTGAAAGTTAGATAATGGCTCGATACCACATATGCGCGTCTCGTTATCTCTGACGGGGCGCAAACATGGAAATGTAGTATCAGTTCGATTGCAGCACGAAGTAATGAGGATTTATAACTTGAAAGAATATAGTAATTACTAGGATGGTACTATTCAACGCGGTGCCTTTTTCTACTCCACTAAATGGTCTTGCGGTACAGCTCACCGCCGGTGCCTCTGAGTCTAGCGGCGGCCTGCTCCGGTGTGATGTCACGCTGAGGCTCGGCCATCAGCTCGTATCCGACGAGGAACTTGCGGACGGTGGCTGAACGAAGCAGAGGGGGGTAGAAGTGCATGTGGAGGTAGCTGTTCTCGGCCTCCTCCTCAGTGGCGTCGAGAGGGGCTTGGTGAATGCCGGAGCCTATCAAGCTGTCAGTCGTTACTGAATCGCTGCCCTAGATAATCTCAACTTACTGTAAGGGAAGTGCGTCTCAAAGAGGTTGTCGTATCTCCTAGCAACCTCCTGAATGGCCTCGGCAAATTGCAACCTCTCCTCGGCGGACAAGTCGACAAGCGCGCGAACGTGCCTCTTGGGAAGAATCAAGACCTCAAAAGGCCAGACACCCCACCAGGGAACAACGACGAGGAAGTGCTCATTCTCAAACACCGTGCGCTCCTTCTTCTCAATCTCAACCTTGACGTAGTCCGCCAACAGGTGCCGTCCGGGATGCTGATCACGGTACTTGCCCATCTGCACCAGCTCCGTACCAGGCTCCTCGGGCATAGTAGATGTCGTCCAGACCTGGCAATGCGGGTGCGGGTTTGAGCAGCCCATGGCGGCGCCCTTGTTCTCAAAGATTTGCATGTAGCGAAGATGGTGCTTGGGGTGGGGCACGGTGCTCGCGGGCGTTGCGGGGGGCAGCTCGAGGGCGGCGGCGACCTTGGACAGCGGGTTGGAGGGGGAGAGGTGGGAGGCGTAGATGTGCGTCCAGACGTCGATGACGGGGGCGATCTCCGCGGTCGTCATGTCGGCGAGCGTGACGTGGTGCTTCTCGGAGAAGGTGAGCACGTAGCATTTGCCCGTGGCCGCTTCCGCGCGCAGCAGGGACGAGGCGAGGTCTGCTCAAATATTTGATGTCAAGGTTTGGTTCATTTTCGAGCCTTTTAGGAAGTGTGTGTGTTGCATACCATCGCTTTCTGTCTCTGGGTGGTACTCAGCTTGCTCCTCCTTGACGGCGCTGTAGTCGTTGACGAAGACGAAGGTGTTCTTGTAGTCGGGGTTGGAGTCACCAGCGGCTCTGGGGTTCCGAGGGCAGAGGTAGCACTTTATCTGGTCAGCTCCCGTTTGATGATTCTATGCAACTGGGCGAGGACCTGCCTTTGGGTCGTATTCAGGAAGCGTCGTCGTCGACGGTTCCTCCTTCTGGCCTCTGTCCACCTCAGCGCATGTCGCATTGAAAGTCAGGTTTGGCGCATTCTTACTGCCAGGGACGTTTGGTTCGGTGAGGGGACACAAGCAGCCAAGTGCCCTTCAACGGGTTGTACCGTCTGTGGGAGATGTCGTCGAGGATCTTCTCAGGCATGGTGATGCTTTGCTTCTCCACGCTGTGGAACGTGTAAATGAAGGCAGGGAAGCTTTGCGACAACAAAGTAACAAAGCTCAGTACTGTCTCGAGATCGAGAGCGGGAAGTAAAAGGGCCAAGAAAAAAACCCTCGAATTTATTTAAACAATCTTGTTGTTGATCAGACTAACTTAGTACGGATGAGAAGAAAATCTAGCCCTCGGCCGCAACCTGCCGAATGACAGTCAGGCTAGGTATTAATAAGTAGGTGTAGAGCTGCCACAAAACAGCTCATCAAAGTGACGGTCGTATCCCTGCCTCAAGAGGTTTCGCGCCATGCCTGTAGGCTGTAGGCTGTCGGGTTTATTGGAGAAAAGGAGGGGACCGCGACGACTGCCCCGCGAACCCCACCATCGCAAAGCGCACCATCGTCGTGCGCCCATCGGTGCCATCTTTTCCGCCTTAAGCAGCGGCGGGAAACCGGCGGAAAGCTCGAACCTCGGGAGAGACGTCATTGTGGAACACTGCATTTAGGTAAGTCACAAGAGCAGTCCTTGAGGCTTGTACCATGTCGGATGTGATCGCTACAAATCAAGTCATGCGACAGGTCACTTGGTCCAAGAGAGCTCGCAAAGTGAGAAGAGCTAATGCTCACCAAAAAGTGGTGTGCATGTTGAGAAGCAGTCCGGGTATTGGTCCGTCGACCGAACCAAATGGCGGGGATAGCGGAGCCGCCTCAGCACAAGGGACTGAAGATGGGACATTGTGGCTTGATGCTTATGTAAGAGGAGGACATTGGCTGTGGCTTGATCCCAGCGGTGATGACAGCAGATGGGAGGCCCGAGCGCCGGATAGACTTCGGGAGAACCATCGCTCCCGGTTCCGCCATCGATCCCCGGATTCAATTCGATTGGAGCCTGGCTGTGTTTCGACGGCTCACCTTGAAATCAATCCTCATCAACACGCGCGCGTCTCGTCATCCGAAATCCGTCGATATCATCGTCAAACCACGCCTTCGCATCCAGAACATCGTACCACTCCTATCGCACCGTTCATCGCTTTCCGTAGTAACATCATATGCCTTTCACTGCATCGCAATAACTCTTCCGTCGTCGGATCAGCCTGACCAGGGGCTGGCCTCCACGTCCCCACCGCAGCCCTGGACGAAATGGGCGTCATCAGAAAGAAGACCGTCACAAGGGGTGGCGAGGGCGGTGTCAAATACCATTGCGACATTTGCTCCGTAGATATCACCTCGACGGTACGTCCTTTGTTGACTTTGTTCCTATCGATGATGATGTGCCCCGCGTCTGCGCCCCGGCGCATGCTCACATGTCCCGCCCTCCACACCTTTGCGCATCGCGCTAACAAACACCTTCTGTGACTGCAGGTCCGAATCAGATGCGCGCACTCTGCCTGCAACGAATACGATCTCTGCGTTCAATGCTTCTCCCTGGGAAAGTCCAGCTCAAATCATAAACCCGAATCACACCCATACCGTGTCATCGAACAAAATTCCTTCCCAATCTTCGACCGTGATTGGGGTGCCGATGAAGAACTGCTGTTACTGGAAGGCGCAGAGATTTACGGCTTGGGATCATGGGCCGACATTGCCGACCACATTGGCGGCTTCCGCCACAAGGATGAGGTGCGGGATCACTACTACAAAGCCTACGTCGAATCTCCCCGATTCCCGTTGCCGAAACGATGCAGTCCTCACGACATGGACCTTGCGAACGAAATTTCTCGGGAAGACTTTCAAGCGAAGAAGAAGCGAAGGATAGAGGAGCGGAAGGAAGCCGCTAAGAACGCACCTACGCTGCAACCCAAGACGAAGCCAACGGCCTCGGTACCGTCATGTCACGAGATTCAAGGATACATGCCAGGTCGCTTGGAGTTCGAGACCGAATACGCAAACGAAGCCGAAGAAGCTGTACAGCTCATGCAGTTTGATCCGGGCGATGGCCTCAATCCTAGGACAGGCGAGCTGGAGCCCGAGATGGAGCTCAAGTTGACTGTGATGGACATCTACAACTGCCGTCTCACGCAGCGTGTAGACAGGAAAAAGGTTGTTTTTGAGCATAACCTACTAGAATACCGCGAAAACACCAAGGTCGAGAAGAAGAGGAGCAAGGAAGAGAGGGATCTATTGAACAAGGCCAAGCCTTTCGCTCGGATGATGAACCATGACGACTTTGAAAGTTTGTGCCAGGGCCTCATTGACGAGTTGAACCTGAGGCAGGCTATCTCGCAACTTCAAGAATGGCGAGGCGTGCAAATTGGAGATTTGCGCAGCGGAGAGAAGTACGAGACAGAAAAGTCACAACGAGCGCAAAAGCAAGTGCCGATGGGATCCATGGACCGAGACCGCTTGGCCTCGGCACAGCGGTCTAAGGCAGCTGCCGTGCCAGATCCCCCCAGCGGAGCCGCCTTGCTCGTGGCTCCCGAACTGCCCATACGGTCTGCGCCAGCTCCCGATGGTACTAATGGCACCATTCCTCCCATGGAAGAGAGCAAACCTCAGACCAATGGAGCCGTCAACGGGGCTGCCGCCGATGGTACCGTCATTGTTGCCAACGGCACGGGCCCGTCTGGACCTGTTACACGGCAGAAGTACATGGCTGCGCCGCTAGCCGGTGTCACCCCGATCCAGCTTACGCAAGACGGCGCGCCAGACTTGCATCTCCTCACGCCAGAGGAAGCCAAGCTCTGCGAAGTGGTGCGGCTGCAGCCGAAGCCTTACCTAATGATCAAGGAGCAGATTCTAAAGGAGGCTCTGAAGAGTAATGGCACTCTGAAAAAGAAACAAGCCAAGGAGATTTGTAGGCTGGACACGCAAAAGGGTGGCCGCATATTCGATTTCTTCATCAATGCGGGATGGGTTGGCCGGGCGTAGGACGGTTCGGACTCTTCGGCCGACCCAGACGACTCGGTTGATTCGGACGTATCCATGGATCCTAAGGGCAGTGTGTGACTTGCATTCGACTTTGAGCTTCGGCGTTTCCGTCAAAAGGGGCGAGGGAGATTTCGGGGTTTCGGAGTAGCGGTTTGGCTTCTCTCGTTCAAAGTGTACCAAGATACCAAATCCACAATGACACTAATTTGCTCAATTTTCCCGCGCAACTGTATGGGATGATATATGTCACTACACATAGTATTGATGCATAGATCTTGGTGTTGCTTCGCATTATACTTCACTCAATCGAGGTCTCCAGAATGCGTCTACGGGATGAGACAGGCCCACCGTACCTTAGTATGTGTCTATGTCAGGGACATTCCCTCCCGCGTGACAGGCACGATCCTTTCCGCGAGCTGGGCGGTCAAGTACCAGTAGTAAAAAGTTCGGTGAAGCCTCAACTTCCTCACTCTCACAGCCAGCATGGTGTTCCTAGCAACGAGCGACTACTCCTTGACTGAGCTAGGCGTGGCATTGAGAAACGGGTGGCTCTGGGTGGTATCGAAGGTCTCCTCGCCGTCACGGTCTTGAGTGAGGTTGACGGCTAGTCGCCTTTTGCCGATGGCTTGATGAGCCGAAGTCAAAGACTGATCAGCAAGTCACCTCCAGAAACCCCGGCAGGGAAAGTGAAGTTGAGGGCGTCTTCCAAGGTTCTCGGCGGCGTTTGGACGCTTGTGCCAGATCCAAGAGGTGGCGGTAGCCTTGGTAAAGTACCGGCAAGTCGGGTTCTTGTCCGTGTAGCTTTTCCTCGTTGCGAGGGGGGACGGCCATAAAGGTTGGCTTGTCTTCGGAGATGTCGTCGCAAAATTCAGAGCTGTAGGGCCTTGGAAGTATCGTCGTCCTCCTAAGCCTGGGGATTGGAATTGAGTTGCTACAGACTAGGGTTGTTGGGACGGTGTTGATGACTTCTGTTGTCCAAATGGTGTGCTTTGCGTGTCTGGGCTTGGGGGTTTTCGAAGGAAAGCTTGGCAGGCGAATACCTCGTCGGTCGTGGCGAAGAAGGAGTCCCATGTCCAAGAGATGGTGCATTGAAGGATTGGCTCCTACGGTCTTGTGTGTCCCTTGTGCTTCGAGACGGTTGGCGACGGGAGAATAGGCGCGGGAGAACTGTCCCATCCCACTTCGTAGACATCGAAGTCAACAAAGTAAGAACAGAAATGAACCTATTTGGGCTGCGTGCTGTTGGCATAAGCTAAGCAAAAGTGCTTTCGGAATTCCTCGTGGTCAGAGTGTAAGGAGTCTGTGATATTCGGGACGCGGCAGAAGGCGACTGTACAAGACATGGGAAAAGCCCCCGTGTTTGGGAAGTTCGAAGTTGCAATTTTCAGAGGAAAGCTCAGCCGTCTCGAGGCCCTGTCCATGGTCTTAAGGCTCTAAAGAACGTGGTATTATCCACGAATACTCATCGGCCCAAGACTAGTTTGCGTGGGCGGTAACGGGACGACGGCAACTTCCATACAACCTGAATCAACATCTCCTCGCGAGGGCTCTCTCGCTGCTATCAAGTGCCGCGGTATACTCGTGGAGTATGGAATCACTGACATCCACGTCGAAATCAACGAGTAGTAATGCCTGGTCCGTCTTGCAGACACGCCGGAATTCCTACGACTTATCCCAGGACCTATTATTGAACGCTCAGATGACGACAGCCAGTACATCTGCAATATTTCCGACCAGCTTGGCGTATGGCCAAGAGAGGGTGAGTAAGTGGAAAACATGGTGGTCAACCCTAGAGTTCGGAAGAGCTTGTTAAGAGAACAGAAAGATCATCGGATCTAATACAGAAAAGTTGAGAAACGCTCGTGTTGTACTCTTTGGCATAGTGAAATCATCTCGATGACAAAACTCCCGCCAACAATTATAAAAGATTTCCTGAAAAAGTCATTCGAACGTATTACCAGATTGTCCAAGGAAATCTTGGGGAAACAACGGAGAAGTCTCCTTGTAAAATCTCAAGCTAGCAGACCGTGCTTCGTCTTTCTCTGGTTGGCGCTGTGTCAAGAGCAGGGAACTCTCGTGTCATGCGGGTCGTCTTGGGTCTGTTCGTTGGTGCGTTCCATTATGCATAGTTTTGATTGAACTATATGCGTCGACGTTCTCGGCACCCCAGTCCGCAGATTTGGTTTATCACACGCGGACTGCACACTGGATGGCAGGCCAGTACTACTCTCTTACGTAGCAAAGATCACAGATGGGCAATTGCATGTGAAGGAACTTTTCTTTTTAAATGACTAATTGGGTTTAGGTACTCCCGGTGATTAATGATATAGTTGAACCCGAGCCAGGTCGATGATTCGCGAGGCCGCCGCGTGGGCAACTATTCCCCGCGCCTTTTCAAACACTTGGTCTATCCCCATCGAACCATCTACTTGATCTCGGGCGGCCCTCAACAGGGTTTGTCGGTGGTGGAAAGAGGCAAGAACCCATTTACAGGACAATGGCACCGACGATGCCAGCAGCAGCGGCCGCGACAGCGACAAAGAGTCCAGTCTCGCGGGGAGCGGCAGCAGCAGCAGCAGCGGTAGAAGCAGCGCTACCGGAAGCAGAAGCACCAGAAGCAGAGGCAGTAGCACTGACGGAGCTGGAGCCAGAAGCCGTGCTCGTAGCGGTGGCAGCGGAGCCGGTGCCGGTGGCAGTGGCAGTAGCATCGGCGCTGGTGAGGGCTGCAAGGGCGGTAGAGCACACGGCGCTACCGTACGAGTTCAGGGCGGACGCGACCTCGGGGACGTCGCTGCAAGCGGAGTAGAGCTCGCGGATCTCAGTCATGTGGGCGTCCTGCCAGGACTGGAGGGCGGAGGAGTAGGAGGTGATGATTTGGCCGGCGGCACCCGTGATGGAGGGGAAGACGCAGGGGTCGGTGATTTGAGGAATGTCGAGGCCGGTCTCCGTGGCGAGGGCGGTGGGCAGGGCAGGGAAGTCGTCGATGATGGTGGAGT